>JAMKCH010003736.1:0-78877 GCA_023653785.1 Ophioderma brevispina
GATTACTTTTGAAGAGTTCAAGGAAATGGACCGAAAAGGTAAGCAGTTGTATGGCAATGCTGTTCAATTTTTTCTTGACATTAGGAATAAGAAGGGTGTGGGATTCAGTAAGTATTACAGTTGTGTCAGAGTCGGCAGAGAAAGCTTCTGTACTGGATCTGTGATATGTAATTAGGTGATGATTTAGTATCACAAGTTTTAGTTTCAAAAACCCGCTCATTAAGATTTTGAAGTCTAAGTTTATTTATTTATCTTCATATTAATTATACTTCAAATCGCAAAATATGTTGATAATGATGTATCTTATATATAACGCATCTACTAAGAACCACAAACATGTTGTTGTCTTAGGGGTAACAATTTGAAACAACCGTTAATTTTTAATTTTTAGGCAATATTTATAGAACACATGTTGAGGTTTAGCGTGTTTTTTCCTGATAATTCTATGTATAAACGTAACGCGGCAATTGATGAACTAATTTTAACGGTAAAGTATTTACTGTCAAACTTTTAATTTATTGCACATGTTTGCCTCGGTATAAATTGCGAAAATACAAGGATTACAATAGTAACTGAAGATAATTGACACTTTTGTTTTGATAACTTTTGTCCATACTCTACAACAAACACTCATACACAACCGACACAACCATTCGGCAAATGTAGGAAATTATTTAGATTCAATGTGTGATTTTTTGTAACCGGGTGTAAAGAAACGAGTGTCCCCCAATGAGAGAGAGTCCTACATCATAGCACAAAGGTACGGAAAAACCCGTGACCTTGTAGACGAGTCCGTTTGGCAACAATGATTCGTCAGCACTCAATGGAAAACCATATCAGAACTGGGTGGTAGGACACTCAGTCACATGGATACATGTAGTTTATGACACCGGTTTGTAAGACATAGAAATTGAGTGTCCCCTATGAGAGAGTGCCTTAGCTACCATGTCAAATGATTCGGAATAAACCGTGACTTGTAGACGAGACCATTGGTACAAGTGATGCGTACCGCACTCAATGGAGAATACAGCATAGTTGGGTGGGTGGTAGGCCACTCAGTCACGCGGACACTGTAGTTTATGACACGTAACTCTCTCTCTTTACGACGCAACTCATTAAGTGGAAGAAGACGGTCGGAAGTCTGAGGTTTTTCCACGCAAAAATAATGGTATAGCTGATTTGAGCTCGTTTGTAGGAGAGAATGCTAGTTCAAGAATTAAACCTTTATTCTTATTCTAAAAAAAAATTCACAGTTCAAGTAATTCCTCAACCAAATGCATCCTTATGGCTTAAAACAAAATTAACAGCAATAAAAAAGAACTGTAATCACCCTTTGGAGGAAATAGAACAATACGCGACAAGACGCCGTGAGCGATCGCCATTAACCTCAAAATAACGTCATACGCACGCGCGTTAGTACCAGTCCAAATTGCGAATTGAAGCCGGGCAAAACAATGACCATGCGGTTAAATTCCCACAGCTGTATGAAATTAATGTCATCAATTCTGTACTAGATTTCCAATGCTTTGGACTAGCTCTCACTTACGTGAATGTATTGGAAAGAGCACCGCACCGCCCAAGGGCCAGTTATGTTGCACTTGGGTACAAATCAATTACTTACAATAAACTCTTTTTACCTATTTGAAATAATGGTCCAGGTCCAATGACCTTTGACACTTGAGCAAACGAGTCCGGTCGAAAACATGACACCTGTCAAACAAAGAATCTGTGGGGAAGATGTGCACCAGCAGGTGTATGCATTGTTTCCGCCATATTGTTGTTTCACTCGGCGGACCATTCAACTGTGCGGCACACCAGCCCGCTATCCAGTGTAGAGGTCAGTGGTCTGAAAGCACGTGTGAGTTTCTGAAGCAGTTAAATTATCTCAAAAGGCAGATTTCGCTATTTCTACTTCAATATTTATTTATTTTTGATAACATTGGCTATTATAGAAAGGGACAAGCCAATAGTGACATTGCCTAAATTAAGGGATGCCCATAAAAACACACAAAATAAGAAGGCAGCCCGAAAAACCAAAAATGAAAAGTCAATCTCGCCCACTCTGATGTGTTAATGCCAACTTTAACTACAAGAAAAAAAAATAATTAAGCAAAATCTACGCTTGTGAAGTGGGGGAATCGAACCCCCGATTTTCGGATTACAGACGCCCACAGACGGCGGCACACAATACGACACTGGCAGAACAGCGCTCTTGTTTGTAATACTTAAATAAAAAAATTATCGGAATTAAAGCGCACACATAATCATGAATGGCGCCGCTATGAGACGAGTTAAAATATCTGGTCCAGGACCATATCTTCGTCCCAAAAACTCATCAGCGGTAGGCACGGGTACAAATATGGCGTGCAGATCCATTGTAGGTTTGAGAATACAAAAGCAGTTCTGTAAATATAATATAGAGTTTACTTGTCGGCAAATGCCCAAAAAGTATACAAATATGAATGCCTGTGGAGTGGAATAGTATAAATATATATCACAATGTCCAAATTTGAATTTTTCTATTCACAAGGCGAAGCCGAGTGAAGGAAAATTCCAAATTTGACAGAGTGATATATTTTTATATTCCACAAACCATAGTCATTCAATATTTGTTTCTATATAACGATACAAAACAAATAATTTTTCTGCGTTGCAATATACTAATATTACAATGGCTCAATCGTTATATAATTACTTTTGAATTTTATTTAAATCTTTTTTGTGTTACTTTCTAACAAATTGAAAGTAAGATTATTATGATACTACTCTCCATTCAATTAGATTAGACCCTCGGTTTTTAATAATATGTAGAGAAGTGTTGGTGGACGAGGTGAAATCAAATAAATATCTCTTGGAAGAAAATGTTTTGTCTTCAATTACATTGAATGGAATTTTGTTTGCAGGTCTGATTACCACCGAAAACTCAACTCTCTGCTGTTGTTAAGACCACGGTATACACGTCCCCCAATGACTTGTGGTGATTTACTTATTCGTGTTATGCCGATAAACCGGATGTGGCTTTACACTGCCACAGGAAGAAGGACATCTAACGGTAAAAATTTACTGTAACAATGTAATATCACAGTAAAAATCGCTAATCGCTCTAACACAAGGTAGTAACTGATTGGAAGCTGGAGGGTGCGTTGTCAAGGGGAGAGCCAACAGTCTTGAGAGGGCCGACCGCCCAATGCTCAGGTCCCTTAGATCGAATATGCGCTACCTCCAAGCAAAGAAAAGAATCAAATCTTCGAGCGCTTCGTGCACAATTAAACGTAATCAAGTAGCTAAAACCCGTTTTTATTAAGGACAAAAAATTTAATTATTTATACAAAATTTTGTGGGTTGTGAAACATTTCGCTGGCGCGTGAGCGTTTTATTTCAAGGAGGAGGGAGCCATTTTGTAGTAAACATTAACACAATTACCCCTGCATTAAATTACCCCTTTGCTCTCTCAAAATGCTCAAGGATGAAAAAAATGTATTATCAAGTTTGCTATCAGCAGGTCAAAATTGCCTATAAACAATCAACCTTGTGCAGACCTCTTGGCAAGGTCATATTAGAGTTTTTCTGGCAGGCAGCTACATAACTGATACTAAACTCCAGGTTCAAGCTTCAGGCCAAAGTAACACGCACGTGTGAGGCTCTTTTTTTAAAAATATTCCACCCAACTCTAAATTGCGCCTGGTTATAACTCAGAGTATATACCAAAATCGTAATACACCCGAAAACCTCCAATTTACCTTACATTACTAATTGCATAAAAAACCCCAGGGTACCTATATTACTTGAACATTTAATCTTATGATTATTTGTCATTCAGCTTGGTTGGCTATGGTGTTACAAGAGGCTGATGATGATGAAATCCCAGCAGCCCCCGAAGGCTTTCCTCGCTGTGGATCCTGGGCCAAGCAAACTACGCTTCCAATTCTACCTCCGGTATCTGGTATTATAGGGGGTGGGATACGCTGATCTGAATCGCAGGCTGCAACTTCGAAGTGGAATGAGTCCATCCGAAGTAGAACTTCTGTATTAATTCGTATAGTGTCTACAATCGCCTTCGCTTTATTTGTCCATGTAGTCATTAAGCATAGAAACATGGTGTGATATGTTTCTCTCTTCGTCACGAACGGGACAACTAAAATGCTCAAATAGATTTACCGAGATAAGGGCCCGTTTTTGGGGTTCAGCTTCGTTACTCAAATAAGGTTCATTATTAGAGATACGCTTTGTTATCTGGAGATGAAGATTCCTTATCTAGAGATAAAGCGCCTATGCAGAGATAAGCTTTTTTAAATTTAGATAAGGACCATTATTTGGCCAGGTTTCAGCTTTGTTACCTACAGTTAAAGATGCTTGTTCCGATTTGTGTCTATCGTGTTCTCTGCCTAATATGAGAGCCTGTCACATGCATACCCTCACCACTAAGTATCGTGGTAAACAAACTTGCGGTTTTTATGGTAAAGGCGATGATGCATATTTAAACGCTCTGTTCACTGTGCTTATATTGATGGTTAACCATTTAAATGATAAAATATTGGTCTCCATCTTGGGAAAGAAAAGGATATGAAGGCTAAATTTGACGACCAGAATAAGGAAAATACGGCTTTTCATCTGAAACCAAAATTGATACTACTTCAGGATAAATATAAAGTGGGGGTTCCAAAGATGGTCGAAACACTAGCACCTTTAACGGAGAGTTATTTGAAGATAAGGCGAAAGTGATGCGCTTGAGCTTCCATATTGAAACTAAAAGTGTATTTCGAACTTAGAGATAAAGCGGAGTCAATGGTTGCAAAGTTATGACAAATTAAAGGTCGAAAATGATAAATATCCTTGAAAAACAATAAAATACATATGAAATTAATTCTTATATATTGTACTGTTTTTAAAGGGGCGATATTTAACAGCGTTCCTGTAAAAATTCTTAACTTGAAAAGGAATCCAGTTTTTACTATGCAAATACCTAAAACTGAAGTTAACATTTGAATAGATAATCGAAATATGATTTTAAAAATTAAATGCTGAACCTAATGAGCACAATAATGGCGCTTTGATTATTTTTGGCGCTTTGATCATTTATTTGCTAAGGCGCTAGGCGCTATATAAATGCCATTTATTTATTTATTTAATAATTAATAATTAAAAATAAGTGTTTCTAGATGTTAAAGCAATATTAGCACATTTTTTTGAAGAGCGCCCCCAATTTTTTTTAAAAAATGAGATTTTTACACGGTTGCATTGGTAACTGGCTAGTAAACTATACTTACCTGTGAATGGTTAAGCTCGAAAATGTCTATGTGTTGTAAATGAAGGAATTTTGTAACTAGAATAATTAATATCGGGATCCCCGATAATAATTCAACGGCTGCTGGAAACGGCCTTCCAATATGAAATAGCCGGGAATTAGCGCCATGTACGTATCTACGCTCATCTATTAGTTGTTTTATTGGTTCAGGCAAGTCAAGTTAGAGGTCATTTTCTTGAGGTGGCACTATTTCATCATGGACAGACATAAACTTAGCATTTCCAGCTCTGCCGTTAAGTACAATCTAGGATCCCAATTCTAATTACAAAATCGCTCATTTTATGATAAATGCGCATTTTTGAGCATTCTCATTCGCAGGTGTAGTTTTCTAAACAATTACCAACATAGCTGTGCAAAAATATCAAATTTTGAAAATTGGGGGCGCTCTTCAAAAAATGTGCTAATCAGGCCTGGTGCTAATATTGCTTTAACGTTATTTTCTTTGACGCGTATTTTTGGTCGTTTACAGTGGCCCATTTGAAAACGACAAGAGCTATAACTACCAAATTTGGACATAATCTTCTCTGTCATAGGAGAACCATGGCGTAACACAGCCTTTTTTTACAATTTTGCTTCATTTAAAAATGAATCAGAATTTTTTTTTTTTACATTTCCAAAAAAAAAAATGCCCATTTTCAGGATTTTATTCTAAATTTCAGCACTTTATACCCCACAATTAAATGATTGTGCTCTGTTACGCCATTTTGTAGGTCTTGTATATTTAAAATATATTTATAAAAATAACAATTAGGGTTGCTTTAATGTAGAAGACAGTAACCAAAGTTATTTTCCCCTAATATTATTCCAGTTATATACTCTCTTTAATCATCTTTACTTGTATGCAAAATATTTTGCTTAATATTGTAACAATCTTTCACTGTTCTGCATTATTTACATAATTATTTATCATATTGTTTTTTTTTCTGTATTCTATGATGAACAAATAAAGATTGATTGATTGATTGATTGAAAGTACCTGAAAATCCAACATGGTCGCCATTTATTATGCAAATGAGATGACCTTTGACCCTACTTTTCAATTTACTTTGTCACATGTAATAACACACTAAAAATATCAATTTTGGTCTATGTATGGCCATTTTCATTTTCAAGGTAGCCCATTACTTTAAAGGCTGACTCAGATTTCAAAATATAATTATTTTGAGTAGAAATTAAAAGTAGTCATCTAGAAATGTTTAATTCCAAAGTTAGAGATGAATCGGATTTTCCGTTTTCATGCAGTAAACATTTATGCACAGTATAACAGTGCCATAGGATACTGTGTATAACAATAATTCCTGATCCGGAATTTTATAACAAAGTTGTGATTTTTTATATGAAGGACTTCGATTTGAGCTTAGTTATTTCACACAATGATTAGTATATGGACAAGTATTATGTACATGCAAAACACGATTTGTTTGAAAATTGAGTGCGCCCTCATCGGGGAATCTCTGAGTCAGCCTTTAATCATGAAATAAATTGGGAAGGTGAAAATCACTGAGCTTCCCATACACGTACGTTCCGTGTTAAATGATAAGACCACGTTGATTTTCATGCTTGTAAACCATATCTTTATCGATTATGAATAGAACTATCATTTCTCAAATAATCAGCTAATTAGTCATAGATGATACGAATAATAGCATTGTGGGAGGTAATCCATGTTGGGCCATATTGACAAAGTCAGCAATTGTCAGCATCCGGTGCTCTGGAATGTCTGCATTGTCCGGGTTCTGGACGCACAACTAAATCACTCCACGTTAGTTGTAATGGTAGTTTTTACGGTAAAAACAAACCTGTGTTAGAATATATTGCAGCGCTTTGGGGAAAGTTGATAGTATATAATAACATTTAAAAAAAGAAAGAGTTATAGCTTGTTCTTCACTGATATTATCAAAACAATTTGAAATGGATTTTGTGCAGAAGCTAGGCCCTCGGCTTCTCTGACCCTGTTCGAAAGCGGCTATGATGCGTTCAATTATGCATGCTCTTTTCATTACAAATCTTACTAATAATTTATCAAAAATTGCAACTTGTCTTCTTTGAAATTTTCAGTTGTGACTAATAGGAAATTGATTCAAACCATTCACCATTTGTCACGCGGGTGCAAATTAGAGAGCACGATGTGGTATTTCACGTGTATTTCAATGTGGCGTTTATTTAGTGGTGTGCGCACTTCCGATTTCATCTCACAACCCGTAATAATCTGATGAGTTTTCTTGGGCTACTCAGACCTTGCATTATAGGCTTAAGCCTACGCTTGACGATGTCGACTCTGTTTAAAGGACTTTAGCAATGGTGAATCGCAAGTTTGAAATAGAGAAAGCGAGGGTGAGGGGGGAAGAGAAGGAAAAGAAAAAGAAAGAGGAGGGACTACCAAAATATATACACACCCAAAAACAAGAAAACAATAGTGGTAGCCTATTTTCAATCATCAAAGTGCCCGAATAAGTGAGCTGATATCGCAAAACAAAAGCCACCGATGTAATGGAGAAAAAAAAACCCGCCTTTTTGAAAAAGCAACGACCCTGTCAAATTCAGCGATGTATAATAGAGCCAGACACCTTTATGCTGGTAACATTGCCAACATAGCCCAATCATGAGTTAGCGCCGGTCATTACACAAAATGTGTTTATTATAATAGAGTACGATTAAGCCAATAGGTGAGCTCAATAATATTTTAAAGTTGCGCGCATGGGATGAAATAATCCCCTAAAAACGGGCACCCGAGATTCAACTTCTGTTAAACACGTGTCTCTGGAATGCTATTGTTTTGTAATGCAATTTGTCCATCGGTGTTTCATCATCAACTCATCTTATATAGCCGTAATTCAATAGCCATCCATGTTGTGGACAAGATAGACCATTCCAATTAAAAACACTTACAATACATTCAATTGGGAAAAAACAGCCCCTGTGCAATCGCTAAACTGGAAATCGATTTACATCTTTAAGACACTATCAGTGATTTGCTAAATCAGCCAAATCGACAAATCATGCAAAAATCAATTTTTGCATGTATGTAACAAGTACATGTATCCTACATAAACCTGCAAACGATATAGACCAGAAGCAACCTAATAAAGACAGTATCGGAGATTTAGTCATTACTGTCCGAACGGGACACTTCCTGCAACACGTAATTGAATATGGAGAATCGTATCTTGGGAACACTGCCTTTTCTTCCTTTTCTGGTCATTCTACAGCTGGAAAAGGTAACATTATGAGTATTCTATTCTAAAACTCAAGACTCAAAACCTCACCTTTGGAAGCTATTCCTGCAAAATTTCCAAATATGTTTCAAAAATCACTGGATAGTGCCTTTTAATGTTTGTAGTCCTGGAATGTATGTATGCATCTTGTCCACCACATGTCCTGGTGGCTGACGTCAAATTGGAATACGGGTCGATAGCAGTGACTGTGTAGCCACGCCATTGTATAGAGATCAGTTGTCCTGAATGTCACCCATCATAGCTAATATCCCGTAGACCAACAAACGTTGGGCCGGCGGCGATAAATCAAGAATGTTATTATATATTAAAAACCGCGAGATAGTACAACGAGAAAGGTAATTGTTTTGGTTAGTTTTTTTTCCATATACAATTTTGACAGGCAATGTTTTTTCCAATACATAATTCATGGAGAATCTGAAAATCATGGTGTCCATTTTTTTAAATGTTGTTCTTTGGTGTTAGTAAGGGGGACATTTGTACAGGGGTAAAAATAAAATTGTTTTAAAAATGGTTTTAAACCAATTTATACGAATCTGTTCGGTTGCTCATTAGGTTCTAAAAAGTATAGTTTGTCTCCATATTTACGACCTATTGTTTTAGTACAATGGCTCAAGAAAGTTGCAAGGTCATTACACATTTATAGAATGGTCGATTTTGTTGAAACAATTTGATTTAGAAAAACCTGGTTTGCAAGCTTATATATGAAATTTTCACAAAAAATACAGTTCCACATTACTAAGAAATGAGAAGTGTACTGGGAGCTTATTCAGGTTTAAGGAAATATGTCAGAATTTTTGTCAAGACTCATTTTTGACCTTCCATTCTACAATATTATGTACTACATCACGAATTCCCCCGAAAAAATCATACAATTGATGTAAAATTAACAAAATAGAGGCATTTTTATTTTTGCTTTTTGAACATACGAAAAAACGGGCGGATTTTTCGCCAGAGCTCAATTGATCAAAAGCGCCCAATTTTGCTCTCCTCGTGACGTTCACAGTGCTGACCAAAACATCGTGTTGACTCGAAGTGTTTATTGCTGACACTTACTATTGATGGATATTAGAAAGTAATATAAATTAGAAAAAGAAGTTACAGAATGACCATTTTGTTTCATTCGTTGTGTTTTAATTATTGTTAATTGGCAACACTGCGAAATGATGGTCACAAACGACGTAACTATGATGTCATCACTTTGACGGTCACCATTTGCCTGCGATGTGGATTTTTCGGAATCGTAATTTCGAGTAAGCTATTGGGCGGAAAATTAAAAGGGCAAAATACGCAATCAATGTGACAATTTCAACTTATTTTGATTTATATGTAATCTACGTTACTTAAGCTTTCCATCCCAGACCACAATTTTCCAAATCTTCTAATCATGACATTTTTCCTTTAATAACACGGGACTGTTATACTCGGAAGCGCAGAGGAGTTGGTACGTTACTCACAAAAAAAAAAACACCCACCGGGCCGCTCTCCTCCGTCCGTTTTTCGTTGGCAGCATGTCGTGCATTTGATTTTGTGTCAAAGTGATGATATAAAAGGCTTATTTTGGAGGGCATTCCTGACATTTTTTTTTCACTTGTTGGTAATCATTTACTAAATAAATACATATAAACATAAATATGTGCAATAAGAGGATTATGATCCATGCTTTATCTTTAAGGCCGAACAAGGATACCTCCAAAAACGTTCTTTATCAATTATTCCACTAGTTAGCGTTCTAATTTAAAATCGTCTTAATTAATTCAAATGTCAAAGATATGGTGGGGGGAGTTTATCACATCACGAAAATACAGCCTTTTCGGTTAACATATTCATAGTTTTTAGTGTGTAATAAAATGTCCCAAAATATCAAGCGTGAACAAGTTGAGATAGGTGATCTGATTTGCTGTTTATATGATATGTGATTGAAATCGTACGATCACGCAGTTACGGTGTGGCTCTAGGGTACATTATTATCTTAAATCCCCATTTTTGTCATACATGATTTCACCCCTGCGGGTTCGGGGTTAAGAATAGGCCCGCTGCCCCCCCACCCCTTAATGTCGTAAAAGGCAACTAAATGGGGCCCCCTGCGGGTTCGGGGCTTAGAATAGGCCCGCCATGCCCCCCGCCAGCTGCCCCCCCCCTTACATGTCGTTAAAGGCGACTATACGGGCAACTCGTCTGTTAATTGAACAGACGGTGATTTAAAGTGAGCAGTTAGTATTTTAAGGTGGTAATAGTTTAAGACTTGTATGAATGTATTGTAGACTGTACTACAAGTGTCACAAACTTATGATATTTTGTATTTATCGTATAAGTAGTTTAACATCTGTATCAGTTAACAGGCAAACAACCATTATCAATACACATGTACATATTAAGACCATCTATTTAATCTGTAAAATATGTGCCTTAAAGGTTTCACTATGTTGTGATGTATATTTGTTTTTAAAGGGGATCTCGTGTTTACGTGTTCTTTTTTGATGATGATTATTGATATTAGTATTTGTAGTTGAATTTTTTCTTGATACATGGATGCGTGATGAACTTTGTTATCAGTGTATGATGTGTATACCGTAATTATATTGAGAATTGATCAGTTGGAGCGAGTCCGGACTCGGGGACTCAATCGGTGAGTCCGAGTCCGAGTCCGGGCTTGGACTCGGACTCGGACGCGGACTCATGCTTAGTGGACTCGGTCGGACTCAGGCCCATGGACTCGGACTCAGCCCCATGACTCGGACTCGGACATGCTGGACTCGGACTTGGACTCAACCCCAGTGAACTCGGACTCAAAAATGAGTCCGGCTGAGTCCGATAAGGAAAATTTCAACTTATCAAAAAAATAATTGAAAATGTGTGGAGCTAGCTGTCACAAAAATGCTTTATTTTTTAATTATTGCCATTAAACATGTTTTTTTATAATCAATTTCACAGTTATTTCCGAGTAATTTTAATGTTTTATTCAGAGGTATTTTCTTTTCACTTTTGTTTCAGATTAGCTATTGTGATTATTTATATCCTCCTCTTCCTCTCCCTAAATCCTAGCAGTTTTCATTCTAGCAGTGTTATTCTAAGTACAGCTTCAAATTCATTTAGTGTAAGTCTAGCCAGCCTCACAAACTTCAAACAGCTACATGTAGTTGCATAATACAGGGCCTGAGGGCTGCCATATTACGCAGTCTCACAGAGTGAACTGACTTAACTACCAGACCAGGTATTTGCCATGGTGCCTTCTATGCCCAAAACAATCTAAATTTGGTATGAACTAATAGAGCTACTATAGATTCATACCTAATATTTAGTGTATGTGAAAAATATCGCGATATATTAAGCCGCCAATAGGTTAGCATGAAAACTAGAAGCGATATAGATACTTGACTTTTCAAAAAAAGGCTTGAAATTGAAGAGATTTTGAATATATTTAAATTTAATTTTTTGAAATAAAATAGATTTGCATGAATTTATTTTTGGTAAGACTAGTGATCAGCTAACAGGGTAATGCATTTTAGACCATAAATAAATGTTATTTCTGAAAAAGTAACTACAGTCGGATTATTTTGTTGGACAGAAATGTACAAACACAAGCATGCATGGTCTGCGCGAGCCAGGAGGATGTTGCACCTCTTTTCTAGATGCGATAATTGGTCAAAGGAATCATCTTGGGTGCTTGTTTTGATTACATGGGTGGTGCAACTCCTGTCAAAGTAATTTTTCAATCCCACTATAATATTTTAATTAGCACTATTTAGGTGTCTAATTAATTAGTTCAAGCCCAGACTGAAGCCCACAATCTCTGGACTTGGACTCGGACTCAATGGACTTGGACTCGACTCAGACTCTGACTCGGACTCGGACTCGGACTCAGGTCCCATGGACTCAGGACTCAGGACCTTGTGACTCGGACTCAGGCCCGATGGCTCAGGACTCGGACTCGACGCTGATGGACTCGACTCGGCTTCGGACTCTGCGTCCGGACTCGCTCCAACCACTGGAATGATCAGTGTATCTTGTGAAGCGTGTTTTTCTAGTGAATGTTTGTATTCAATTGGGTTATCCTATTTTATACATGGATGGGGGATGATCTGGGTCATCAGTGTATGATGTGGATAACATTCAAAAGAAAAGCCTAACATGAAGGTGGAGGATCACATAGACAAATGCATAGACAGTGTTTGATTTCTTAATTTGGACATTGTTTAATTTCATACCAATGTATTATGCATATTGGACCTTATTAGAGGGGGGATCAGTTGGACAGGCGATAATAAATAAAATATGCATTCATGACTTCAATGAGCACTCAGAGTTTGAGTTGTGGATGTAACTTGACATGTACAGTTGAATGTCGTGGACATGTAAACAATGAGACAGTATTATAATGCCCTGCAACATCCAGAACCTAGTACAGAATAAATTACTGTCAGGCAGATTTCACATAATGTCCTCATAGTTACATACACAACTTCATTCAAATGTCATTCAAGCATAAATATGATAACTGTGGGTTCCACTACATGTTGACATGAGAATTCTCATATTAAGTGAACCAGGTAACTATTCCCCAATTTTTGTTGAGTTGAATGGTCCTAAGTTTTAATGTGACAATGGCACAACGTTGTACTACTACAGGCCAAAAACCTAAACAAAATAATTTTTGTCAGTAGTTATCGTTGTGCTCATTGTCACATTTATATGTCTATTGTAGGACCACTATTTCACAAACACACAACACATTGTTCAAATTAACATATTACTCTAGAAAATATTGTATCGCGACCCGCCGACTAATTAGGCCTTTAATCACAGACGCTCGAGTGAAATTTAAATCAGTATATCAGTTCAATTTCACCGCTGTAGGTTCAAACCTTTAGTTAATCTTCAGTGACAGTGTCTTCACCTTAGATGTCCAAAAGCGTCACGCATGAAGGAACACGGTAGTAAAAATCTGTATTCAGAGCAGACTTCGGTTGACCTACCGGTATACACGTGACCTCGTTGACGGTTGTCATCCAGCCCAGAAATTACACCTTTATGTGTTTTCATCTGCCAAGTTGAATAGCTTGGAGAATTTCGGCGGTGCACAAAACCCGCACCAGTCCAGGCCTTTTCACGCCCAGATCTCATATGGCACTGTCATCAGCGTTTGCAGCCAATAACATACGCAAATAAGCGCAAAAATTGCTGGCCTGAAAAATGTCTTGGCACTGCATTTAAAGCTACCTGTAGCCGAATTTTTTAGCAATTAATTGGGTTAAAGCTGACTGTAAACTTCTCACTAATGTTTTCAATTGCGGAACCTACATAGGTCAATTAAAAACAGAATTTGGAGATCAACAACCACTCATGTCCCGAACAGATGACCATCTCAAGAGCTAGTTGACCAACTTCGGACGTCCACTGACCTCTCACAAAAGCATACTCACTCATGCATAAATTAACATACTTCAGTGGTCTCCACACCATTCACCACTATTCAAACTGGTGACACAGTTTCACGCGCTAGAAAAGTTTTGGACTCTGAGGGAGGAAATAAATATATTATCTTTCCTGAAAAGGTGTATCTATTTACAATTGTTGTAAATAGAATTGAAATGAAAGTTTAATATTGTGGGGTTTTATGTGAATGGTTCTTTTATCTTAACACGATAGACACAATTGTTTGAGGTGTCTTAAATTCTAATACTCACTCACTAACTAATACCATTTTCTTAAGCATTTCAAATACTTTAGTGGCTTAGAAGATTCCCGCCCCCCCCCCCCCCCAAAGCAAACTTTTAATGCGGGGTGGTCGGGTTGTTCGGACAAAACAGTGATGTGTTATTTCCGGTAATTGTCGAAGGATTGAAGTATGGTTTGACCAATATGTCGTGATTATTTAAATTAAGTGGTAATTACTAAGAAAGATTGAAAACTGTGAGGGCGTTTCATAACAGTGCCGAAAACCAAAATTAAGAACATTTTGAAAAATGTCAATCAGTGAGAGATTATCTGAATTATATGGGCCTCGTTCATTGGAATAATTGCCAGGACAATAAAAAAAAAATGTCGGCATCTTCAAAAGTCAACTTAAAATAATCAGTAATATTATAGGACTGATGCGATCACTGTTTAAAACTATCTAATATGCCATAATGGACAGGATTTGACCTCTGTGGTATATTTTTTGTCACATTGTGTATCTGGTTTATTCACGTGAAACTTATTTTTGTAAAGGGACGACCACCTCTGGCCAATATTGGCCTTTTGATCATCTCCCTCATATCATTGGTAATTTCATTTCAATTCGTTTATAAATATTCTTGACATGTTTATCTTGATGTGGAAAATCAACTACAACTACTACTACTAATTGGATTTATATAGGCCTTAAGCAGTCCAAACGGCTAAAAACGGAGCAGCCCATCGGGGGAATTTCCTCGATAACCGCTAGTCTATGACAAATATAACACTGTATAGACCAGGCTGTAGATTATATACATATTTTGGGTAGTAATCGTGTCCGTACACATCGAACTTCTTCACAACATCATTAGATCACCTTGAATCGGCGCCACTGCTTAATATAATTAACCTTGCTTGGAGCCCCTTGTATTGGGCTCTACCAAAGCACAGAAAGGTTAAACAGATTCGCCCTGGGCCAAAATGTCAAATACCTTTCACTTCATTTTGCTCAGAATTATTAGCTCAGAAATCTACTACATTTGTGTTGCAATAGATGAAAGTCCATATTAGCGAAAATGCAGTGGTTTAGTTTTGACATCGTCTTTAGTGCCCTTAACACTGCTAATATGCACAAGGCAAAACAACACTTCTTCAAAACGTTTCCCATCCATGACATCGTTCAATTATACTGTTTGCTAGTTCCGATATTCCGTAGTTTTCCTTCACTTCAGCAAATGGCTCGGGTCACAGAGCATTGCTCTTTCCGGGTTTCCCCTGATAGTGGCATACACGACCCCGTCAGTAATTGGTTGGAATAGATCACATGGCATGCAATTAAGCACGATGGAAGTCGTAATTAGCACGTGCCTCGATTTGCGGTGGTTAATTGAGCATTCTTTTATAGTTCTACATTGGGTGGGTATCGCAATGGAACGGTGCACGGGGCAAAACCTAGTAAATATTGTTTGATGTCCGTTAAAATTTGTTAGTGCCGTAGTATATACTTTGAAATTTTACAAACGGAAAATGAAGAGTCTAGTACGCAGGGTGTTACAATATACTGTAGTTTAATTGAAGATTGGCACATGGAAGGGTTCATTTTAACATTATCAACTGGGATACTAAAGGGAGTTAACCGCAATGTATTAATGGTATTTTTAAATATAACTTTACATTGATGATACATTTCGTTTGTTAAAGTTACACCATTGAAAGGTTTTATAAAAAAAAAACAAATTAATGGGAGAATTTCCAATCCCTCCAATGCAGTATATTTGTCCCCAGTATGAACACACTAAGTTAAAAAAAACATTATGGCTCCTGCACACCCACACAACCAAATCTTTATTACACGCACACACCACACACCCACACACACACACACACACACCACGACAAACACCACACAAACACTTAACTCTTATACACACACACACACGCGCACAGAAATCACAAAGATAAAAACAGGCAAATTAACTTAAGTTTCACATTTCTACACAATCTCACAAAGATAAAGATATTGAAGTTTTCAGTTTAAAAACAAATGTTGCCACTAAAATCACACAGGAACACAGACAATTTAGGAAATGTTCTGATACTACGCTGGTGCAAACAAAAACAGTTAAATTTAAGGACGAGCCATTATATGTTAGGGGTACAAAAATGCGTTCAATGAATAGAACCGTTATTGACATGAGTATCTTATTTAGGGACATTTCATTATATATGTGCCGATAGATCATGCCATTAAATTCCTTTAAAAACCATAAACGGAATCACCCATGACCAAGCACGAGGATATAGATGAGTTGACTTGTGACGTCAACGGCGGGGCAACGAACAAAGCACTAAGCTGCCCGGCAGTATGCGTGAGCATCAGGTCGAGGCCTTGTGCTTTTAAAATTCGCGCCTCAATCAGGAGTGTTAAGGCTATTGAATGCTGTAACTGTATGGGCATATAGAACCAGTTAAAGGAAATATGTCAAGATTTGTGTCAAGCTCCGTTGACTTACATTCATAAAATATATGTACTTACATCAGCTAATTCCCGAAAAATAATACAATTTGCAATGTAAAATTAACAAAATAGAGGCCATTTTAATTTTGCTTTTGATATACGAAGAAACCGGGGCGGATTTTTCGTCCACGGCTTCATCTGATCAAAAGCGCCCAATTTTGCTCTCCTCGTGACGTCAAAGTGAATTAAACCAAACATCGTGTTGACTCGAAATTGTTATTGCTGACACTGTAATATTGATTGATGTAAATAAGTATAATAAAATTAGATAAAAACAGTTAGCAGAATGACATATTTTGTTCATTTCGCGTTGTGTTTTTAATTATTATTGATATAAAAACACAATCGATCGCAGCAGTTCACTCGAATGAAAGTGGCAACACTGCGAGATGATTTCACACGACGTAAATTCTTTATGGATGGTCTCACTTTGACGTCACCATTTGGCCTTCGATGTGGATTTGTGGAATCGTTTTCGAGTAATCTATTGGGCGGAAAAATAAAAGTCAACATACTCAACAATGTTGGACAATATTCATTTAATTTTGAGTCTATGTAAATCCTACGTTAGATCTTAAGCTTTCCATCCATACCAAGATTTTCATATTCAGAATCAGGACATCTGCCTTTAAACACATGTTTGTAACATGTTAGGGCCGGGTATCTTGAAATAGGTCGGCCTACTGTTACACACTGGGCAATTTATCTGTTAGAGTTTTTATACTATGGGCCTAACGATTCGCAGGAATAGATTCGCAGGCCCAAAAGAAATTAACATAGGATGTTAACTGGTCTTCTTCGTATCTCTAACATGTCGTAGACCGTTTCTAACTTGTGTTTGTAAAACATTGATGTCACCTCATCTATAGGAATAGTGGATGAAATAGGAGCCTACACAATAGTTTAGATGGCCAGTGGGTGACTAGGTCATAGGACTAATCGCCAGTTTTTGTGACCTGCTCCGGCATGTCTGCCTGAAGTTATATCTTTCGTTATTTAGTGCAACTTATAAGCGGCATCTTATAGTAGTCGACCGTGCATGTGTCTCAATGAAATTGTATTTTTTGGTGTCATATCTCTGTAATATAAATATAGAACCATTGAAAACTCTCGATTTACGTTACCCAATTATCCGTGTATAGCTCTGCATAGGACGATTTTCAGACTAGCAAAACACAAGCCTTGGAAGACCTCTGTGTCAAGTAATAAAGCATATCACTGGCAAGAGGAGGCATCGTGTTTCTTCCCACAATGCAATTCTTCCAATAATACAATTTTGCACTAGTTGTCACTGAATTTTAATTTATAGTGATAAAAGTACCTAAATGAACAGAACTCATCACCCCTCTTGGCAATCTTAGTACTTTTTGTCACTATAATTCACGTGGCACAGTTCAAAATTGTAATTGCGGAAGAGGAAGAACACTTACTCCTCTTCCATCTGGCAGTCAAACGGGACCAAGCTTGCTTTCTTCAGAGCATGTGTAGACCTGGGCCCTCAGGACCGACTTGATGCCACGTACATCTGTCTGATAATGATGGTTCAGATATTTAACATAAAACCATCAACAACCATGAACATAAACCAGGCAGATATCTATGACTGCATTCCCCAGTACTTTTTCGCACTAAAGATGAGACCATATTGATTTCGTCTGTATATACGGGTTTCATCGTAGAAGTATAATCTATTTCTTTAGAAGAGGGCGCTCAATTACTTATTAAATACATGACCTCATCAATCGGATGGCTGAGAGAGACTGCTCTTCCTGCGATGTATTGTCACCGTCTTTTCTCTGAAGAGATGAAGATGGTGATGGTTATGATAAAGTGATAGGATTTTCGATAGCAAGGAGATGAGGATGGTGACTGCACCGTTTTTAATAATTTTCTCAAAAAGTGATTTTTAGGCAACATTTCGCTATTTCTTTGGTCTTCTTGCTCCTTTACTTTTTAAAATTACCTTGTCAGTAACCTATCTCGTTTACTACATCATCTGTTCAACCTTGTCGTCCTACAATTATACCCGGTGAGTACCCGTGAGTAGTAATACTGTTGCTAATTTAGTAGTTGGTTTGTATGCCTTTGTTCAATTCGAATGTGGCCAACCCAGTTTCATGGACATCCATCGGTATCCACAAGTATCATTGTGTCGTTGGCGTCCGTCGTTATACCCGTGCGTGGGTCACTGATACTGCGGCTTCTATCTTTGGTAACTATAACTTAAAAAAGACGTCCAACTAGTTTTTATCGGCATTGCGTCGGTATCCAGGATATTATTAGTATGATGCCGTCATCTGTTTGTCCTCCTCCAACGGTACTCGTGAATATTCTATGATTGCTAACCGTGTCGGGTTGTTGGCTTGTCTAAGAAAACAAAAACAGAAAATAATAGAAGCTCAATTAGGGACGAAACCTGCTCGCTGTGTATGTAGAACTTTCCTTCCCCTTGAAAACATTCGATTTTTAAACTACAATAACCAACTAAAAACAATCAATAAAGTCAAAATGAAGATGGACAGGACATGTGGCACGGAGAGAGGATAATAGATGGACCAAAAGAGAATAACCGAATCCCAAGACCGGAAAGAGAAAGAGAGAAAGCAACCAAAATTAGAAGGAATGTCATAACATCTAATAATAATAATAATACAAACATTTATCAAGCGCCCTCCCTTTCCACATGATACAAAGCGCATAAACAAAAGAGAGAAAGAGCAGAAAAGATGAAAGCAAAGACCTAAGAATAAAATTATGAAACAAATAGGTTTTGAGCAAGATTTTAATGTTGTCAACTGTTGGAGCGCTACGGATAAGAATGGGGAGATTATTCCATAGTTGAGACCACACTGAGAAGGCCCTGTCCCCACCACCAATTTTAAATACGAGTCCAAGGAACTTGGAGTTTCATGACTAGAGCGGGTGGTAACTGAGCTAGGGCGGGCTTTATTCACCAACTAGATCAATCACCACTAGACATCTTACACTGGGATAACATGGGCATTATGGCATGCAAGAGACAGAAGAAAATGTACAATGCTTGAGGATGGTTACGGTACCTCCAAAAGGGGATGATGAGTCTAAGAAAAGGTAAGGTAAACAACTCATGTGGGTGTGTGAGAGTGGGTGTGGGCATGTTTTCCATCACATTCCTGAGCGTACTTAAATATCGTTTGTGTGCTCATGTGACGTATTGTAATCATATTAAAAGAAACTATTTTCTTTAACTATGATATATACTAATTTGGCCATATACCAGAGCACAGAATAAGATTAAAATGGGGGCGGCACGGTCAATCATATTGGTCAGTACGCGACTGCTTCGCGCCTGTAAGCATGGCACCTCAGTGCTATAACCAATCAACGTTCACGCGCGGATGTAAAACATTAGGGAGTTTTTGATTGCCGGGCATCAGACAAGTTTTTTGACACTTGAATTGAAATGTGGAATCCTTTTTTCCTGGATTGATCAACAAAAGAATCCAAAAAGTACATGCAACAGGTGTGGCATCTTGGGAGGTGTAGATGCGATGCGCCAGCTGTGTCTGTACTTGGAATGAGGAATTCTTTTTGTTCATTTTGATTGATCAAACAAAAGGATTCCAAAAGTACATGCAACATGTGTGGCATCTAGGGAAGGTATTAAGATGCCATGCGCTACCTATGTGTTGTACTTGGAAGGTGGAATTTCTTTTTTGTTCTTGTATTCGATTTAAGAAAGAATTCCCAGTTTTCACGTTCAAGTACGCGCATGGCAAATGGCATCAAATCGCCGTATTCTTTAAACTCTGGTCCGAGTACAGCACTATAAAAGATGTAATGTCGAAACAGAGCACGGATCTATCCCATACGGCGTTCTCAGATCAACTCAAACTCCTCTAATGGCAAAAAAGATATGGCATATAAATACACATCCAACGCAAATGCCGAAACGTCATAATGTTCCAAAAGATTCCACCATTATTCCAGCTAGTAGTAAACCCACACCTGCATAAATTTGATTACCATTACATATTCAGTTAGTTAAAGTGCGATGTCGCAATGAATAGCTTATTAACACTTCTCACTTTTGAGAAACACACTTTTTTGGATTTAGGCTTGGCTTAATTCACTATTCTCATTTGAGTACAGGTGTGACGGATAGAAACTATAAAACAATAACGCTGATACAAATACTGAATCTTAAAGAAAACAACACTTTTATGATTTATCCGACTGTGTAAATTTATTTGTCTGATATTCGTCTGATAGCGATATAGGCTAATAGTCAAAAACACAGACAGAGTATTCCGTATGATTTTACTTCATCTTTCCCTGGAGATACCAGCGTACACAAGTGTAGAAAAAACAAACCAAACATGTGCACTTGGCAGGACTCAAACCCGGGGAGGGTTCTTGAATTTTTTCGGGTACCCAGTCGTTCCAAAAAAGAGGGGACAGCTGAAATGCGGGAACTACCGCTAAGGGTTATCAAATTCACAATAATCAAGTCTTATTCCGCTCGGGGTATCAAATTCATTTGGTGATTGTGACTGGTTCAATGACAAAATAGGAAAAATTAACTTTAAACATATCGTGCAAATACCCTGAGTGTGTAATTTTTCTTGCAGTAATCACAAGTTTAATTTTTCTTGTATAGGCCCCCTATTGTTTTTTTATAGGTATATCTTTTATTCACGTATTGAGACAGGTCCCGCAAGGGGTCCAATTATCACTGCAAATTGGTCCCGTTAGGGGTATATTTCTACTGAAAACTGTCATAAGTTCACCCAAACTGGTCCCGTAGGGGTATATTTTAAACTGAAAATTGGTCCGTTAGGGGTCACCTTCAGAAAACCTGGAACGAGCATGGGTAACCCAACAAACCCCTGTAGAAACCTCCCCGGATACTAACAGCTACCTCGCGTATACTAGCACAACAGCGCTCTACTACTGACAGTTATCAAGTCTGGGTTGGTGGAGGAGTGATATATATCATCTATAGTTTAGGTCAAGTTGTCCCATCCGCTTTCCTAGCGGATAGCATGAGAACGGTTATACATTTATATTGTAATTTCAATTAGTTAAAATTTCAGAGTATTCCTCTACTCAACGTCTCCGTGCATAACTTACCCTTTCCACATCCGTGATTATTCCGTATAAACCCCTGAAGAGTGGCTAGGTTTGTGACGGAACTGCTTCACTCATATAAGACGAAATAGTATTCCATGTAAGGCAGATAGACATCCTATAAAGGGAAAAAAATATTTTAATTATATGGTTATCTAATCATAAATTGGTCTTTCTGATCACATCTTCAAGTCTTACAACATGTACAATTGTCATCATCGTTTTGTGTTTGCGATCGATAAACGAAAAGAAGAGAGAGGGAGAATAGAGAGAGGGAGAGAGAGAGATTTCTAGCAGTTCTTTGAGCAGCAAAGTCCATTTATGTAATTCAAAATGAGACCCTCTTATTAAAGTTTTAGGTCTTCCCATTCAGCGTGAGAGTAAGAGGTATATTTAATGGCACAAGTAAAAAGTTCATGGTACTCTATCATGTAAGCTATGCCTGTATGCAGATTGTATTTGATTCAAGGCCTACTCAAAGATTAACAGGGGTTTCATTGAATTATGAGGATGAAAACCTCAGTAATTTGCGTTGTTATTTGAAGACAATTACCTTTGGCACGGCAAAATAGTATTCCTTATCACACGTAGGAGATAATGCATACTTAATCAATATCACACATAACGCAACTAAGTTTTTTGGCCATACCAAAATTGCCATCCGGAAATTAGTGTACAGTTTGGCAACGTAACATGCTCCTGCAATCATGCTTCCTGCCAACTTAACTTTACAACTCACTACTGATTGTTGAACATTTTACAGATTAATTCTGGTGCTCCTACATACAAGAGGATCTACGTCAACAACCAACATGGCGCAAAGGGAATGATGACTTCGCTTGACATCCAGACCAACATAGCATTATACTTATCATTAATGCAACTCAGAGAATTTCGCCGATGAGGGCGCACTCAATTTTTAAACAAATTACCATGCATATCACAATGCTTGTCCCTATACTATCAATGTGTGAAATAACTAAGCTCAAATCCAAAATCCTTCATATAGAAAATCACAACTTTGTTATAAAATTCCCGGTCCGGAAGTTTATACCGTACTGTACCTTTAGTTCTAGATGACTATTTTACACAAAAATTACTTTTCAAAATCTCTGAGTCAGCCTTTCATCAACCAATATGAAAAGAACCGAATTCCCAGTTCCATAAAACTCGATTCTGTGGCAGTAACTTTGTAACATGGCCACAATGTGTTTTGTAAGGTCAACAAACCCTAATCTCCATATGGCCAAGTGGTTAACCCTTACATCAACAACATCAGTGTCACCCCTATGTAAATTTGCAAGAACCTCTCACTTATTTTAAAATCTCTATATAAAGACCCTTTCGGGTTTTTATAGACCCTTTCAGGTAAAAGAACTTATCCAAATAGTTTAGACCTTCTTTTCCCAGAACCTTCACATTTGATCTGATTCTTACCGTGTCAAGATTTCGGCAGGAATAATCCACCATGGACTTACGATTGCCGCATACCATACAAATCGTATAAAATACGCCGCTAAACCGACGAAAAGCAGCGGCACAAATGCCCAAATCGCTTAATTCTGTAGGCCGTTGGAAGCTACAAGTAATTCAGGAGCACCATGGATTGCTAACACTATCCAATTATAAATTGAGTCGCACCTAGACGTGACAAAAATGATTAGGATAAGAAAACCGTTAATACTCAGTGAATTTTTTATTTTTTTGTCTATATCTTTTAAATAAACTTATGTAACATGACGCATGGGCCACATATTATGATTTAGATTGCTTTCCAGACCTTCAAGTCCAAGCATTAGAATGGACGCAAATACAGAGTATAAAGCATTGTGATAAAAGGAGGGCTGGACCGCTGGATTTTTTGCGGGTGCGGGACTTCGAAAAAGTGGACTTTTTGGTAAAAGTGGACCTAACCCCCCCCCCCCCCCCGTCCCCTTTTGAACTTTTGAACCATTCTCATCACCAAAAGGTGGACTTTCTTGTTAACATTTCTTAAATCTTGACCTTTTTATTACCAAACTTCGGCAAAAAAGTGGACCTTTTTGCCCCCTTGTGTGGGGTTGAGGGAGGAGATGAGACAGCCCAACGGGCCGGATAAAGGCCATGATTTTCAGGATTATAGTACGACTGTGTGACTTTATCTATCGTTGGTAATACTTACCCAACTTGGTCAGATGTCGATAAAGATAACCTCCTGCACAGCCATTACAGACGCTAAGAAAAAAGCTGTGAGGCACAATTAGAGCCATAATGTTGAAAACTGAAAACAACTGGCTCATGTCTGAAAAGCGGTATTCAAACTGGTGAACTGTAGAGTGTACTGCGGAGGAGGCATCATTTATTAAAAAGATACTCAATCTTTTGGTTGTATATGCTGATATATTTCTGTATTAGTTCCACGCATTACAGCATATTACTGATTTTCGCGTTCATTTTGATGAAGTCACTTCATCTAGCCAAAACGTTTAAAATAATCCAATCTTTATAATTGTTTAAAGTGACAGGAGGATGATTTTTTTGAGCATACGAATTTCTTCAACAAATTGTTACTGGATCGGTTGTGGACCGCCGACTGAGAACGTTTCGAAGGTTATGGACCAAAACAAGTACAAAAGAAACACCTTGTTTTGACTTGCCTGCTATGGTAATCGTCCCTAGGCCATGCGAACCTGAATGATTTTCATCGCGCACGACAGAAAATATTAATCATCTTATTAATTAAGGGACGGCGTA
This sequence comes from Ophioderma brevispina, assembly GCA_023653785.1. Classification (NCBI taxonomy): domain Eukaryota; kingdom Metazoa; phylum Echinodermata; class Ophiuroidea; order Amphilepidida; family Ophiodermatidae; genus Ophioderma; species Ophioderma brevispina. The sequence goes on from JAMKCH010003736.1 coordinate 24,560, forward strand.
TTCGGCTTATTCACTTCAGTGTGATCTAATACATTAGTAAGCATTCCCAATATGTGTATAAAACCGGTTCATAATAAAAAACTGGAGGGGGGGGGCGATTCTTCTGGGGAAAGGTCCTGGGGTTCTTTAGAGGAAATCTTCATATTAGCACAATTAAAATATCTCACCAGTCAATTTCTAATATTGGAAAACAATTTAAGTGTAGGTTTGTAAAAATTTTAAGCAAAACTGGAAATGTAATTTTGTGCTTGTTTGGACAATGGTGCACAATCTTAACCCACCTTCGATTCAGTTGGTGATATTTTTAATTCTAAGGCAACATTATTGCGGTGCCCTTCAAAATCTGTGCCCAAAGAACAATAAAGAAAAAGTACAAAAACCACATTTTTTTAAAATTGTTTTCAAATTTGAAAGGCTTATGACCGATAGGGAATGGAATCCTCGGACCCCCCCCCCCCCCAATGTGAAGCGAGGCACTAACACTACGTAGACACGTCCTGAGGGGATTTCCTGTAAATTTTCAGAAAATCACATACCGTAATAATTCGAATATAAGCTTGTAGGCGTCAAAGCCGCATAATCAATCTGCAGATTTAGACATACTAGACATTACGCAAGTATTATGAAAGTCAGTCACTTTAATGTTCTTTGAGGACCTAAAAAAACAACGTATAAGCCGCGGGAATATTATGGCCAGGTCACTGTAAAGATACATGGTTTCTTAAAGTTTCTGAGAAATAACAGGTTTCTATAGGCGATGATACAAATTACGGGTCCGAAAATGGTACTTATTAAGAGCACAACTCCTTTTATAAGTCCGCGTTTCATGACGTCCTTCCAACTTCAGTCAAATACCTGTAAACATCGCTTTGATATTAAACTTTAAAAACTGGATTAAATCGATATAAGGCAGATTTCTTACCTGAGTTTGAAAACACGGGCATATTAAGTGCCAGTGCCGCAGCCAACTGTCCCCGCGAATATAACGGTGGCAAAATTCGATAATCGTTATCGGAATACTATGTCCACCACACACGGTTATATTCTCTCTAGCTATGTTCAGGATTTCGTCCAGACCAACAGCACTGTTAAAAAAAATGGAGAGCAAATGAAACACAAATAAATTTTGCTACAGTTATGTTCGTAGAGCCTATGCACATTTCAAGTAGATTTGATCGACAGTAAACTTACTATAATGCATATCCAGCTGAACCGAACGACCTTTGCCATCCATATTTGCCTCTATTTTCTGGTCCTAAACGGTGTAAAGTGGCTGTATCCGTGAGAAAAAGGGTTGAAGCTTGCATGACTTCACCTAAGGTAATCAGAAGAAACACAAACGAAAAAGTTCTCTGCAGACTGTCAGCATCGTACAGCCAGCTTCGATTTGTCCCCGTCGCCGCACGATGCCTTTTATAGTTATCTGGAGATCGGAAAACGTCTAGCAGCTCGTCTCTTTTGTGTTCTTCGATGAACTCTGTGCTTGTATCCTCCCCAGCCGGACAAGCTGCTGAAAAGTTCACAACTGGTTCAGGAACATGCAGGACATGAAGCGGTTCAGTCATCGCAGGCTCTAGGGAAATATTTGTTAACAGTTTTTCGCACATAAATTGGTGTTCATCCGAAAGTCCTATGGTATTCCGTAAATGCATGAATGCGTCCTTGCAAGGCGCTCGTCGAGGATTTGGTAGGAAGTTAAGGGATAACGTCAATATCATCCATGCGCACAAAGATGCCAAAAGAAGACCTTTACGACATTGAAATTTATCTGCGATGTATCCTAGAAGAGGAGTTATGAATGCGGATAAAAAGGCTGAGACGCTGGACATGAGGCCCGCTTGAAGGGGGCCAAAGCCCCTCTGAGAAAGATGTACAGCAAGATAGGGCGTGATACAGGCGAGTCCGCCTCGAAAGAAGATGTAAAGAAGCTTATATGGCAACATGTCTTCGTCAATTGATAGGACTTGTCTTAAGCGACTGGGACAGCAAATTTCACTCGGTGGTTGTCTTTTTCGCTTCGGCCTCTTCTCTACTCTCAAGCCACCGTGACCCTAAAAACAATGTAAAGAGAAAGTGACAAATCAACTTTTACACTATTGACAAATTTAGAGGTTATTGACAATCGTTAATGTCAAATTTCTAAGAAAGCAAAGACATAACTAAAGACAAAATTGCCCGACAATGACCTTTGGTAGAGATAGTGGTTGTGGTGATGGTGGTGGCGGTGGTGATGGTAGTGGTGATGGTGGTGGTGATGGTGGTGGTGATGGTGATGGTGGTGGTGTGGTGGTGGTGGTGACGCAATATTAGGTAATTGGACGGGCAACCTCCTGAGTAGTGATCCATATTAATAGGCCTATGCACACAAGAAGACTGGCGGTTCAAACTGTAAAATACGTAAATAAAAATGCAGATTAATTTGAATAGGGATAGGAGATAAGAAGGGTGAAGAAAGAGGAAGAGTAAGAGATAAGAATAAGCGAAGAAGATGTAGAAAGAGACAGAAGCAGAGATGAGAAAACACTTACCGGTAAGTTTTGTCTCTCCATTTCTTCTAGAGCTTTTTGGTACGCGTACATGGCACGCGCTTGACGCGTCATAATATGTTCCTCTTTTTCCCTCAAGACACCTTTCGACCAGTCCACGTAATCCATTCCGATATGCCTGCTCTTTTCACGGGATATTCTAATTTCTGCTTAAAGAAAGAGAGATAAATGGAGAGAGAGAGAGCGTCTGATTTAATAATACCAGAATATTTGTTCTAGGAAAAGAGTTGGGCAGGATTAAAAGAGGCGGGAGGCACGTCAGCGATGTTTAATGATAAATAAAAATATCCGGCCGGACAAATTGCAATTATAAGCGGTTGTGGTTTTTTATTTTTATGCGAAAAGTTACGAGCGCATCTTTTTATTTATTTTTTTTTTTCATTTACGTCAGGAGGTTTCTGCTGAAATTCTAAATGCACCTGGGGGACAGGTGTGGACGTTCTTCCTTCAATTTACGTTACATGCGCGCACAAAATTATTTCGAAAAAAACTAGTCCTAAGAGTTATTATATTGCTGTCATAAAATAGAGTGTTAAAAATAACACCAACACTGTGAATTGTACATGTGCTATATATATTCCTTAAAATAAAACTTATTCTATAAGATTATATTATAATGAGGGATAAATCTAACTTGATTAAAATAAATCGCAATCTCAACAACATCTTATTATGATACACATGGAATTTCATAAACATCAATCTATACGATGAATTTTAAATCTAACAAAAGAAAAGTTATCCAAAATTTTGGATTAGGCTAAAACTAATTAGTCTAAAACGGATTGAATTTCAAAATCATTTGGATATAAAATTTTATCACTCCATCCAATTGAATTGGGAAGTCAACTAAAAAGCCACTGACATTACACTTGACCTTGGAGCTGCATTTATCGTCGAATGACTTATTGCCACATGAAAATGCGTAATTTTGAAAATTAAGTTCTGAACACGAATTTATTATAATACCCACACGACTCATTAAAGAAATCTATTTTAATTATCTTGTAAAATCTATACATGGAAATGTGAACCTGAAAAAAGTCAAAATTGTGACCTCATTGTTAACTTTCAAACTCTTAAGCATTCATACATCTATTATTACAATCAGGACAATCATGACAACAATTAACTAATTGACATTATATGACATGTGTCCCCTGCCTGTACACATTCTGAAAAGTAAGAAATTGTATCATGATTAGTTTGATTAGAGTTTTGATTGGATGAAAATACCCAGGTGGTAGGATAAGCTAAACAAGTAATTGATTGCATAAGTATATTCGTGCAATAGTAAAAATACAACATATCAACGTTTTGCCCTGCTCAATCAATTCACCGTTTCGCCTCGTGAAATTGAAACAATCCAAATTTGAAAAAAACCCCCCCGGTAATAATATTTGATTTGAAATTTTTATTTTATTAACGGCATACAACTAGCCAACAGTCAGCAAGATCTGAAAAAGCCGAACTGTTACAATACAACACTGTCCATAACACACCTCAAATGAAGAAGCAAAAACTATACATACATGTAGGCCTAATATACACCATATTTAACATAAATCCAAACCAATAACATAGCACCATAACATATAAGGCAAGTAAAAAAATATCCATAGTTCTCGTCTTCCAGGAACCCAAGAGCGCGCATTCGTTTTGGCTTCCGCATCAAAAAAAGTTTTGTAATAATAAAATTTTTTTCTTTTTTATAATTTCTGTTTTTTGTCTGCGAAAATTCATCCGAAAATCGGAGTAAATTTCACATTTTAGTTTCGCTAACATTTGTTCTCTTATGCAGTCTATTTTTGTCGTTGTTAGTAGCAGAACATTGCCTTTTTGGAAGCAAAAACTGACTCCACCTAGTGATTTCCTGAAGAAAGTGGGAAGCTTTTTGCCATTTGGAAGGACCATCCGCATCTTGGATCGGCAATACAAAAAAAAAAAACTGCCCTCCTCCTCCTTTTTTTTTTCAAAAGTTTGGACGAGAAACAATTTTTTTTTTACTTGGCCTATGGCATTCTATAAAATGAATTAAAATGTCCATAGAGCCATTGATCATGTTTGAGTGATGAACGAATGGTGATTTCTGCTAGTTTCTACACCTGGGGTTAGGGAATCGAGATTGCTGCGACGAGGTTTTGGATTTGCTGGTCTTTCTTCTGAAAGAAGACGCAGCGTGCTTCTTTCTGAGTTGAGAACCCAGTTTAGTACCGGACAGCGTCTGATCACCCCAGTACTATTGTTTACCTCCTAAAAATTGTTTGAGACAGGGCCCATTTTACAATGGGCTTATCACAATACATAGGCAACGACCTTGCCTATTGTCCGATTGCCTGCACACGTCCGCAGTTCAAATCGATGGAAGCTGGGCCCACGTTATAGCATATGCGATTTCAATTCCTTGATGCCCATTAGATGAAGGTTTTTTACTTTTTCGCGTGGTCTTCCGGTCTCTCAAAAGATGATGAGTAACACGGCACAGACTTCTTTTGAATAGACACACAACAATAATTGAACAATTTGGGATGCTTTAAAATTGTTTGTGGGATTTCTAGAACCTCAGGACCACGCTTCTTACAAAAACTTAAACTTCGTCGCTTTTATCTGAAATTCGTGTGTTTTAACCCACAAAAAAACCCTTTCAATCACATCATTTTTGGATCCACTTAGTAAAAAATTGTTCAACAACAAAAAAAAAAAAAAAAAGTTGACATTCCGCAACATAATCCATTATACATTTAATAAGGACATTCAGTATTTTTGGACCTCAATCAGGACATTTTCTATAGCGTTTTCGACCAGTTATTGAGGTCACCACATGCGATTGTATGTGGCTCTCTCTCGTGTACAAGACAATAACGCATACGCTGGCGTGACCTCTCTAATTTTGAACTGGAAACCTGCCTGCCAATTCAAAGGTAAGATCGTCCCTACTGTGGGCGAGACTGGTGGATGTGAGCACACGAAGAGGCAGCCTCGTGGGTCCTGGTAGTTCATCAAGAAATAATAACAGGTTCGAAACGCAATATCTGCACTCTAAAAATTTTGCAACGGATAATGTGTACTATAGTAAAATGTTTGACCTAGTTGTTTTACTCTCATATACTATGTAGTCAAAAGCTGGAACTTTGAATAGACCCGTTTAAAACATCTAGTGCTTATATAATATTAATATTTAATCCCATAAAATGATCATAGGCGTGTTAATTGCATTACGCGAGAAAAAACGCTTTTGTAACGTTGTCAATCGCCGACGATGGCTCAGCTTTTTTATTCAAAATAATATGTGTTTGCACAGAATTGTTCGGCGGGACAACTCATGTGTTAGTTTCACCATGGATTGTGTCACAAAACACCCAGTTGTCCCGATATACAACACATGCAACGCATACACAATCTTTATTTTGAATCTGTATAATAACCGATCCCCTTCATGGATGGCCCCCACATGGATTTCACAAGGTTACACAGGGGTAAATTTTTAAAATGGTTCCGATTGTGTTGAAAGACACCATATTTCTGTCTTGTTACAAGGAATCCAAAAGGTATAGTTTTTATACTACCTGTGACTTATAGTTTTTGAATTTTGGGGTAAAAACTGGAAAAATGGTAAAAAAAAGGTCAATTTGTTTATTTTTTTCTTTAATGTTTTTGACTCCAATTTTGACTCCAATTTTTTTGCAAAATGTGGTTTCAAATTGTTTTTACTCACTGAGATGAAAATATAGGAATTGACAAGTCTCTAACTGTCTGTCAATTTCTTGAAATACTTTGCCTCATAATCACCCCAACATCCACCTTTTTTTTCCTCCACCCAAAACACAACAACAAAGCCTTTCGGCCCTGGAGAAACTCAACACATAACATTCCAATTTTATAGCTCTAAACAACCAACCACTCCCTCTATCCAAAAACGTTGACAAAGGCCAAATTTTTTTCTCACAATTGCAAAAGGCTGTTCCCCCCCTACCCTCAATAGTGTTTTCAAATGTAGACCATTTTAATATACAGACATACGCCTGATAAATTTTGAAATTTGCAGAATAGCTTCAAAGTGGAAGGATAGTTGTAGAATTCTCATAGTTACCGTTTCCAGCTGTAGAATTTGACAGAAAAGAAACGGCAGTGTGTCCAATATACGATTCCCCTTCATTACAATGTTTGTAGTAAGTGTCCGTTCGGACCTGTACTGACTAAAATCTCCGATTCTGTCCTTATTAGGTTGCTTGTGGTCTTATCATTTGCAGGTATGATTTAGGATACCTGTACTTGTTTACACATCACAAATCTGATTTTGGATGATTTTTTTCGATTTGCTGCTTTAGCAATTCACTGAATAGTGCCTTTAACCTGAGCTTTAAAACTATTTAAAAAACAAGCCTATTGCTGTACTGACAAGTAACTATTCTGAAGCATTGTGGGAGACCAAAGCTTCAAACTTCAGATAATTTCCCCATTTTCAATCCCACACTCATATCCCAAGATCGTATCAGCATTAAACTTTATGGCCACTATTCCTCTCCTTCTCCCTCCAATCTATCTACCACATTAAAATTTTCAAAAAACCCAAAATTTAAACTAAACTCATTGTTACATTTACCCTGCCAGTTTCTATTTGTGTAATTGCCATTAACAGGGTATTTGTTAATATAGTATATAATTATTTTGTGTGGCAAACACCTGCTGTGGTTCCAAACAATTAGGTCTTTTCGATGCTAGCTAATATAAAAACTAATAATTAACCCCTGATTATATCTATGGGACAATCTTTGCTAATTGTGTATTAATGGGGGCATTCTGTTACTGGTTATGGAATATGAATTATAAACACAAAAAAAGCATTTTTGCTATTAGCATTAAATTTGTCTGACTTTGTCTAAATAACACATGAGACTTCAGGGGAATGGGGGTCTTAATCTTAATATTTTTATATGAAGGGCAAGCATTTTCTATGCTGGGGGGCTTCAATCCTAAAAGGAGACCAATTTCAAATAGAATACTCATATCTAATGTAATATCCATATTGCATAGAACTATACATGTCATTACTTTATATACTCAAAGTTGAATGGCGAGCACCTGTTTATTTTATTTTTTTATTTCAATTTGATTTGGGTAGGGAGGTGTCTCTGAGAGTCTGGAATTAGGACCCACATCTATACAAATTTTTGCCTGCCCACAAAAAAGGAACCAGAGCATACCAGAGTATGCAGAAATTTTGGGGTGGCACATTTAACACAAATTTGCCATTTTTTTTTTTTTTTTTTTTTTTTTTTAAGCAAATTTTAAAATTTGGCTTCAGATTGAGACATTGATGACAAAATTTAGGCTTCTAATCTGAGAAAATTTGACTAATTTTTTTCAAAACAAATTTGAGAAAATTTTGAAAAACAACCCAATGCTTTTACAAAAATTGGCATGAAAAGAGTCACCTCTGAAAATAAGACCAAGTTTTTTTGTGGCCGTCCCTATATGGTCATCTGTGTTTCGTTACCCCTCCCCCCGGAGTTTGAGCAGAGCTAATATTTTCCTTTTTGGAGGGGAAAAAGGGCTGTCAGCTGTCACCGAGAAGGCGGTGGACTGAATGGAATTTTTTAGGTCGTATCGATGAAGATCTATTACCATCATGTCTTGCTAGCTTAGATGGTGTAGCATAGGGTGTTTTTGAACCCAATTTTTTTCCATAATGCATTGCATGTGCCTATACTTGGCTGTACTAAACACATGCCAGTACTTAGGGATAACGTGTTTCCAAGAAGATTAGGACCACAAAACATTTTTCTGATCATGACATCACTTTGTGGGGCTAAGCTGATGTAAAAGTTTAGGGTTTCATGTGTTAAGAATAGGATTTTGGTGATCACTTAACATTACTAAGGTGGATTTTCCAAGAACTGGTGTATTGTGCCATGGGCTCATACAGCCCTTCGGGACGGTAGGGTGTCTGACATTTGGGCAGCCGGACTGGGTGTTCAAGATAAAAATTAATTTTCAATTTCTCAGCCAACTCAAATTCTTTCAATATCATGTGGTTTGAAAACCAAATCCGCTGTTATTGAAAATTTTTTCTCTTGCAAACATTGGCATGTATACCATATGCCCTACACACCAATATATTTTCACATTCTTGCAATTCCCTCATATTTAAAAATCAGCAAATCCAAACTGTATTTAGGAATGTACACTCAGGAGTGCAGACTAGTGTGCCCTCAAGATGTTTCAAATCGATTATTTTTTGCATGGTTTTAAGTTTTCTATTAATTAGCCGCGCCTGAAATGATTAAGACCAAAATCAGCACCTTAATTAGTAAACAGAACTATTTTATAATTAATGTCGCTGGCAACATTAATTCAGCAGACGACGGAAATGGCGGTTTAACAAACACAAAAAACTCACTGCCATATCACTTTTCCCCCAACCATGTACCCTGTTTTGACCCTTTGTGACCTTTGGGTGGTCTAATGATATTCAAGAATACACACATTTATTGATTAAAGTTTGGAAAAACTTCAAAGTTAGCCCTACAATTTTTCCTGGATGCCCTTAAAACTCTCTTATTAACGTCCATATCTGTTTTGAGTATGTTATTTTTTCCATGTGTTAAAATGTATTTTCTATTCTATTTCTCCAATGGCTACACTATCATTTGAGAGCAAACTTGAATAAATTTCATATTTTGGTGAAAATGTGCCCGTGCCGCTTTTAACCGTAATTGGGGCCTTCAGCTACCAATTCACTTTACTGATCTCCAAACTGACTGACAGTAAAAAACCACAAAGTACACTAAAATACAAACACACAACAATTTAAGCTTACATATACGTGTATGTGACAACTCATTAATTATTTTTATTCAAAATGCACTGCTGTCGGTAAGAGAGGATTTCTGCAAGTGCTGTTGTTTTAACTGTTGATGGTGATCCCACTTCTGGTCTGAAAAAGGATATAGCTACAATCTTGGACAAAAGCATTGTAAACAATTTGGGTCAGATTTATGGAAAAAATTGACCCCTCCTCTGCTAATGCAATGTTGATTCCCAGTCATGGTCCTTCAGCAGCCTTCAACGTCCTCCAACACCTGATTGATGGGGATGGTGAAGATGATGGTAAAGGGAGAAGTTCCCTCTGCTTTCTAATGAATGAATGACTTAAATAAATTACTCTTTTTGCATTCCTATTTGGTGAAACATGAGGATGGTTTCTAATCATATTTGCATCAAGTTTTCCAATGACTTTTTTTCCACGATTGTACGTAGCGTGGGGGAACAGGACTGGCTACCAGACTATTTGTGATTCTGACAGCCAATGATTTTTATTTCATGTGAGCCCTGCATTCATAGAGAGTTTGCTATCAGTGGAGATCTCCTGGGGTGGGATTCAACAAAGACTTAACGACGCATCGTAAACCCACCTTAACGGGCGTGTGACCTTGAGTTTTCCCGAGTATCTATTTGGGGGGGTTTAAACTTTACAAATATTTGATTATTGTATGAACAGTAACATTTCTAGAAGAAAATTGGACGATGAACCCGATGATGGCATCAGATTAAAGTAAAACTTGTCCGTATTTTGTAGAAAATAATAAAAAACCCGATTTTGCCGCCCCCAAAATTTTTCAGACAGCAAAACAAAAACAATTTGAATTTTCATGATTTCTTTAATGTTATTTTTTTAGAAACAAACAAATTTTGTCTAGGGACGGTTTTTTCATTTTTTTAAACAATAACTTACTACTTTTCGAATTCAGAAAAGTGTCCCAAAAAAGTTGATTTTTACTTTTCTTTTCCGAAATTTTGAGTATATATTGGAGAATCTTTTAGTTTTAGAATCGAAAAATGAAAAATTGGGGGGGGGAGGGGGGGGAGTAAAACCGTCCCTAGAAACGACCGATTGCTATCGTAGGAAAGTTCCAACATATACATTTTACCCGGTTTTTTGGAGTATCTTGTCTGACAATTTGCCCAACTTTTTGGCAAAAATTAAAAAAAAAAAAAAAAAAAAAAAACTTTTTAGTAAAAAAGTGAACTTTTCACGCCATTTCACCTGTCCCTTTCTCAATAACTTTATCTTTGAACTTCAAAATTGAGTATGTTTGTGCAAGTGATGAAATACATCTTTTTATGCACTATTGAAATCAAACATCTTTTGTCTCTAACTACCTCCCAGAAATTAAAGACCGAAATTGAAATTTTCTCTGGTCTAAATTGGCGCTTTTTGTTTACATTTTCAAAATAGTTATTTTTCGTTTTCCCACGATGCGTTCGCGCAAACGTACTTAAAACACGCGGACGCTTCATTCCGCAGCAAAAAATTCAACCGCGCACGCATGGTGTGCCTTGGCCGGCCTGACGGCGTGAAATGTGCTTAAATTCCCCGCCGTTTAGACCACAGCGGTTTTTTGTTACTTTTAATGGTCAAATAGCTGTTTTTAACAATCGGCAAATACAGCTTAGTATTGTCTGCAGTGGATAACCTTTGTTGATAACTAACTATAGAAACACAGTTTGATTTTAAAATGGGTGCAAAAATCAGAAATTTCGTGTAAAAACAAAAGTGCACCAGTGGTTGACACTGTCCTTAATCAAACACATCGCAAGTACATAATAGGGATTTCTAACCAGTACTTGCAAGAGGGTGTTTTGATCAATCCCATGATGCCTTGCAATATGCCTATACGTACTGACTAAAACACATGTCAGTACTTAGGGCTAAAAAAAGTGTTCCAAAAGTTTAAGAACCATATAAGACATGTTCATTAATCATGCAAAATTCCCTGTACTAATGTTGTCTGGCTAAAAATGGAGCATGAAAATCAGGGTTTTTGATGTGTTTAGAATAGGATTTTTATGTATCACCTAACCTATTGAGGCTGAAATTTCCCAAAACTGATGCATTGGGGGATCGATAAAAAAACACCCTCTGTTAAATACCATGTGTTTGCTTGCGATGGGTCGTACGATGGGGTTTTGTGAAATCCACCCATAGAGGACACTTTTTTCTGTTGTTATATTTCGAGTATTTACAAATCTAAGCGACAGTGTTGTGGGTCATGCCTTTACATCTGAAAATGTTGGAGCTCTGTTATCACACTATTTTCCCAGGGCTTGATAGGAGCCTAATTTTTTAAATTTCCCTTCCCCATATTAAAATATACATTACAATGAAGCAAGGAGCTTGAAAAGTAATACTCCTGAAAATCAAGGACACTTTTTTGTTGAGCTCTGTAGATATTGAGCTCCTCAAAAATGAAGGCCTGGTGGGTCGGGAATTACCTCACTCTCAATGAAAACAAACGTACTCACACTTAACATTGTGGCATTATAATAATCCCCATTTGGTGCATTTTTATGACAACTATGGTTATAACTTCAATTGAAATAGTTTCAATTTGTAACGATCTACATTTTTTTGTTTTTTTTTTGGTTAATTGCAAATGCAAAACATCAATTTTCTTTTTCTGCTGTCCTGACAGTAGCAAGCTACAGCAGTTTGTTTTTACATTTACTTATCTCTGCAATCACAGTTTTTTTTCAATGCCAGCTGAGTTTTGTGGAAAAAAAATAGTTGGCAGATAAGTTGGCCATCTGCGCTTTTACCTCTTGGGAGATCACCAAATTTGGATTGCTGTTAAGTGCCGACTGGCTTTCGGACTATTGCACACCCACCATGCATACTCAAGTATTTTCAGAATCCCCTCACCCCTAAAATATGTCTGCGCTCCCACCAATCCAACCTAGACAACGCATTAAGGATGCAGGAATCTACGTACACATAAACATTTTGTATTTTGATACAAAACTGTCCAAGGGGATTATGACTCTGATTATAGTAAAGGAATTTGTTACTGAATTTACCATCTACTTTTATATTTACCTTTTCTACTTCTTAATGATGGTGTAATCCTAACTTGATCCATCTCCAGCTAAGCAACCTGAAAATGAAAGAAGAGAGAGAATGTTAGGCCAGAAAAAAGGTTTTGTTAGAAACCTGGCTTTTGAAATCTAAATTGCTGCATGATTAGTCTATTTTTGCACTGGGATGGGGGGGGGGATCATATCCAACTTTAAGTGGATTTTCTTATTACTTGATCACCTTTAGGTGTATGGCCAAACATATGGTCATACGAAAAGCTCTATAGCATGTGTTCCTGGGATATAACCAATCAACACAGAGGAAAGGTAATTGACCTGCAAATGCCTGTCTTGTTAAATGGTGCGTGTTCTAATCGTCTTTGGGACCCCCCTGATTTACCCTGAAGTAGTATCGATTTTGATATCAGAGAAAGGCCGATTTTTCCTCATTGTCGTGGTCGTCCGGAATTAGCCCTCAATCCATTTCATGTTTCCCAAGACTAAACCAAAACCGCATGTTTTAATGGTCCAACCATCAATATAGCACAGTTATGAAATAGGGCTTTGCCAGTGGTTCGATTAGACAAAGAAGTTACATGCACAACTTGGAATTTTCTCAGAAAATGGGCTGTATAACACTAATCTGCATGCACAGGCTGAATTTTTTACATGCCCAGAGCAAATGTTACCTGCAATCGTGCATGTAAAACCCCTCTAAATCGAACACTGGGCTTTGCTGAGTGAGTGTATCCGGCCACCCCCGTTCGCGGGGGACAAACCGGTATTTTTAAAACTTTGGTTTAACTGACTCAAATGCCAAAATGCATTGTTGCTTAAGTTCTAACATAAAAATTGCAAGTTTGTTTCTTTCCCACAGTACTTGATTGGGCATAATGTGCAAGTGCTAGACCTCATATCAATTATAGAACACAATAGACATAAATCAGAGCAAGTACCTTTAATTATGCACTGGGAAACTCATTTGTTTTATGTTGATAAATATAAGGGTACTAGCATACATGGTACAGTTCAACAGGCTCTTAGACACCAATGAAAATGACATACATAATTAAAGAAATCGACCTCAAAAATCAGGAACTAAGAATCAACTTCACATGGCCTAGTAATTGTCAGCTCAGATAAAACGTCACACATTTACATTACTGATTTTGATATTTATAAGCCCGTAGGATTTGTAACCACAACACTTGGACCAAAAAACAAACAATGCATTCTGGGTAATCTATAAATGTTGGAAGCTACTGCCCTTAAATTCAAAGCAATGTGATTTTTTTTCTGACGTTGAAGAGATGACAAGGAAGGATGGTTCTAACTTAATAATCAACAATAACTAATCTTATCTTGGGCTAAATACAATGAAATATAATGCTCAATTTATCAATTTGGGATCCATTTTTATATGACAAAAATTGGGAAATGACAACATAGTTTTATTGTGACCTTAAAAGTCATTCACTCCAAACTCTTGACCGAATTTTGGCAAACTGTTGCTTTTGAATAAGCACTTTCAATCTAAACTGGCAAAAAATAGTTAAAATACAATAAGAAATTTTCAGTGGACACCCCACATGAGGTTATTGAAGAATCATTTGAATGATGTTTTTTAAAATGGGGATGTTCCTATTCACTCAGAGGCTCTGGAATGATTTTCACAACTTATGCTCTAAGGTCACTGAATTTGATTCCTTAGTTTCATGTTGGAGATTTTTAAAAAACTATACTCCAGAGTATAATTGTTTTGAACCGATTTGAATCAATCTGATCATGATACGTGAAGGTCGCACTGCGTAAACAAGGGCGTAAACACAAGATTAAATAAACGTGATACCGGTGTACTGGTCGGGGCATACACGCCGGTACTGCGTAAGCTTAGTTCAAACAATTGTTACGGACTACAGTGATGAAGTCCTAATTTTCATGTATATTATTACCTTCATATATCATTACTACATAGATCTATAGGCATGTTGAAACATTTTTACATTAAAAAAGTTTTAAAGTGGCCTTTAAACTTAAGTTTAATAGAACTATCAAACAGGTATTTGCATGTTTATTTCGAATCAATTTAAAAATCAGTAAGCATTTTTGCATCAAGACAACGGAATAAAAAAAATAAACTGGAGGAATTACTTATTTAGTATATATGCAGTATCATGTGTGCGACACCCTCTCCAAGTAACAAAAAGGAAACTGCTAAATGCACTGAAGGGATCCATGCCTGAATATCTGAAGCAACTGAAATTTGTGAAAATTTTTGAACAAAATATATGAAATATTTGCCACAGCAATCTGATGAGTGCTTCCACAGAAACGTAAATAAATTTCCCTTGGCCTAAGTATAAATGTGAAAAAAAATATCACATACTCCCATATATTATCAGACTGTAACAACTATAAATTAAAAGAAGGTATATACACGACGGTCGTTACCACTAGGCAAATCGGTACATACCGACCGTGACGGTCGTGTACCCAACTTGCAAATCGGTAATATACACGACGATCGTTACGGCGGCTTCCAGTGCGGCCTTATATACACGACGGTCGTCCACATTATAAACCCAGGCGCGGTCTAACACGACGGTGTTGCAAAGCATGACGGTTGAAGTTTCATAGCTTGGGTAGTCAAATACAATTTAAGTGCCCATATAGGTCGGACAGGGTTTTGGTCCTCACTACCTCCTCGTGTTACCGGCGGTCCGGTAAGTACGTATCCTGTTTTAAAATTGAAAAAAAAAAAGTTGGCGCAGCGTTTGAAATCTCAGACTGGAATAATACGCAAGGTCTATTGTGGGAAAAAGGGATGCGGCCCGAAGCGATTGCGTGTTACACTTTTCCGTGTTTGCGAGCATGAAGTACCCGACAAAACGTTAATTTTCTCGCTTGTTTCTAAAGGTTCAGACCAATACGATACATATCCAAACAAAACATAGTAATTGACCCTCTGATGCAAAAATCTCCATAGAACCCCTTCGTTTTCCGGAGATATTTGAGGTTATTTTTCATTTGCAATGCATCGCTATGACGGACTGATAACGTTAATCTCTCGCGCAGTCATAATTTAGATAATATCTTTCGAAGTCTGTGACACAGACTACAACACTTCCGGACGCGCCGTATACCTCGTGTTTGCTGGCTGGATCAAGAGTAGTCTAGAGGTTGTGGAAACTTGATAAAATTGCCTAAACTGAGTTATAGGCGAGAGTGGGAAATGTTTGGAAATTCATCACTCAAAATGTGGCTGTTGGTGGGGAGCATGGGGCGGCCGCCAGGGAGTGCCCCCCGCCGCCCCAAGTTTCACAATTTGGGAAAAACAAGGGGGTTTTAAAAAAAAAAAAAAAAATTATGGATTTTTTTACCTATAATGATGCCATGTATGTAATGTTTCCGCCTCCTATGATTTTTCGCCCCTTCCAGGATTTTGATTTTAGGCCTACATAACCCTGGTGCCTGGCTCCTGGGTGGGGAGGCAGGGGCCAGAGAAAGTGAGGTGGGAGTTAAGGGTACCTGGAAATCTTGTCATAATTTGCCACTCACACATCTAATGAATTGTTGGCCACCTCCTTCTTGTTTACGCTATATTTACCTATTTTACTTTTCTTTTAATATTATTTATTTTTGCCGTTCTTGGCTAAGGACGGTCCACTGACCCTGTCTGGGGGGAGGGGCTGATGCAATTGGGGGTGCTCCGAAATGTTTGGTGGGTGGGGAGAGCTTAAAAACTTAACCTGGGTTTTTCATCTAGCACGCGTACAGGTATCCTGTATTTAAGGGAGAGGGGACCTCTCAAAATAATTTGAGGCCCATACCCCGGGGTGCATTTTGTATTCAAAAGTGGGATATGATGCATGAAACATGGCAGCTTTCAAATGCACCCTACATTTAGAAAAAGTGTTCTATTTGACTAATTAAATATAGTCATATGCACATTATTTTTTTATATCCACAAAATAGTGCTACAAAGTGTTTGAATTAAGAATGGCTTTAAAAGATTCCGGATTAAATTTCATAAATTGGGCAATATTTCTTGTCAACTTGAAATGTGACTTTTATTTACGAATTCGTCAAATGACTAAATAATTAGCAAATGACCAAAGTGTACTTAAATTCATCATTTTTGTGCTTGACCAACAAACTGATTCTAAAGTCATTTGATGAGTCCTTTGAAATCGTCAATTAATTTGTCTTTAACAAATTAAATTCTCAGTCATTAATTTGTATTTGTGTGAATTTAGAGGTAATGAAAAATATTTTGTAATCATTAAAACACTTTAAATGGAATGAATATCTTTCCGCAATAGGTCAAACATGTTTCCAGCATTGAAGTAACATATTAAATGATAGGCCCGACACACTGATTTGCTGACAATTTTTTAATTAGTCAAAAAAGACAAAAAAACCTTTTTTGACTAATTAATATTCTCAGTGTAAACACATATTGTTATTTACTGACTAAAAAACAAGCTAAACATACCTAAACAAGTATTTTTTATCGGCCCTCATAAGGCAAATGCATTGTGTCATTATATACCCTTTATTATCTATCGCTTTGCTTTACTTACGAGTTCCGATTACAAATATATTTGATGATTTTGATCCTGCTTCATGAGATACCCTAAACACGTAGGCCTACATTACAATAGGGTTAAAGAAAAACATAAGCCCTACCCTATTTTCCATGGTTTTTTCTGTTTTCTTAGACCCAAATAGCCCTCTAAATATGTAAATAAAGAAGCTTAGTTTCTCTAATGGACAAATTAGCTAAAATTCAGACTTGATGCAGGTTCCGTTCAGGAACCGTCGCCCTCGATGCTAAATTTTGAAATCTCCGCGTTTTCACGAAAATCAGACGAAAATGGCGCCAGTTTAAACGAAAAGAGGCGATCGAACGATCGATGATAGCCGAAAATATCCGATTTCTATCGAATGACCGACCTGTTGATAGCGCCATTTCTACACGGTCGTGTATACGTTTTTGAGTTCTGGCTGCAGTACTACCGACTTGTATATACTCACTTCCTTAAAAGAAAGACACATGTGTCAGTGACAATCCTGATACACTGACTGACAATGCATATGTGGTGCATTGATGGCATTGCACCGCACACACTGCACTGCTCACATGCTGACAGCTGTTCAATGCTGATACTTACTCGCCAAACGGAACTGCCAAATGGAACACTACCATCACTCTCTGAATAGGTGAGGTCCTTTTAAGCTGTACTTATATCGAATTTTCTATGAGGTTTATTCATATCGCCATAATGATAGAGCTATACAAATCGCCAGACTTGCGAGCAGAAAATACTGTATGAGAATCGCCATATTGGGGAGCTTGATGCAATCATGGGGTGGGTTCTCGTTGTCGTAGTTGACACACACGCACATTGGTCACCAATGCCTTAACGACGAATGTTTAAAGTATTGGAAACAACCACTTCGGATTTAGCTTCCACCCTATTTTACATGCACCAAAATTATATACAAAGTCGCGTCTTATTATAAACGAAATGCCCAATTTTTCATTATCTTGAGTTCTTTAGCAGAGAAGTGTCCTATTCTATTCGATATTGGTTAGGTATCAATGATTAGTTTTCTACTTTTTCAGTGACAAATATTAAGCCTAAAGAATTCTTGCCTGAATCTACGGAAAAAAACATTTCACAACCCTGTTCACATGCGACTTTGCTGAGACGACCTTTAGCAAGCAGCATGCCAACTGGCGATTTCTGATTGGTCCAAAGTCAGAAAGTAACCTTTTACACACTGGCGGCAGGTACAAATGTAGGTTTTTATTTGGTTTTTGGCTCGCCAATTTAAACTTAAGACGCATTCAAAGATTCTTAAATGAGATGTGTGCCTGTTTGAATTTAAAATTTACGTATGACAATTATAACCAAAATATATCCAGAAATAATTATAACACATTTGATTTTTTTTTGGGGGGGGGGGGATTTTATTTTGGAAATGACTTGCCTGCTTGTACCTTTTAGCATTAATATATCTCTAAATTGAACTTGTTTGGACTGGGAGACTGACAAGAGAAGATTTCCTGAACCATTTGAGTACTTAGGGATCGGTCGTTACTTAGAATTGTAGGGGGGATAGAGGAATGCAACTTTTTAAAGTAAAAATTTGGTGTTCCCCATTGCTTCTGTTCAAATTTTGCATGTCCCCTTATTTATGAATTTTGTCCATTTAAAGTCAGCTTCTGCATCTCTCCTTAATGAAAATTGTTATGTTTCCCCTCTTGCTTACAAAAATTCTTCACGATCCCCCCCCCAAAAAAAAATCCTCCATTCCGCCAGTTGGCATCATGACTCGCCTCTCTTCTACTGGTGATTAGGACCTGGTAAAACTTCATGAATTCCATATTGTATGGTTGTGCTCATCTGGTATTTTAGTTTCCAATGTCACCAAATTGCTCCTGCAGGAAGAGAAATTGCAGTTTGTACAAGGTCCAATGTCAAATTGATCATATTATATTAAAAACCTAGCAGTTTGTCATCCTATTGTCATAGAATTTATGAACGGTCCAGGGCTTAGTTTGTCCCCTATCTGGGATTTGTCCCTTCAAGAGTACTTTCAAAAAGATCAAAGACAAAATTTTGTAGTCCACAGGTGGTCAATGATGCTAAATTGCTCATATTTTGATTAAAGTGGTCTTTAAATTATCTCTTTACCAAACGCGAATTCATATTAATAAAACCCAAATTAAGAATAAGGTTAAATCAGTTTTCACTATAGAGTACCTGATGGTAATACCCACCATGTTGGGCTAGCTCGAGTTAAATTGGTCATTAAATCAACTTTTAATAATGTTAGCCATGGAAAAAACACTTCCAGAAATGCAAACCCCATTCAAACACACGTCTACTCTGCTTATACCCGGGAGCCAGCAGACATTTGTAACATCTCAAGTACAAAGGTTTGAGTGATAAATACGTGACAGCCTGAAACATAATTCTTTACGTGCGGCAAATGGTGGCCTTAGGAGAAGGGCTCCCAAGAACAAACTTTCTACAGGTCAAATTTTTAATTGATCCAATCATGTTGAAAAGAATACCACATTGTGAGTGTAAGAAAAGGCATAGTTTGTATAGCTACAACCCTAAATTTCAGATTTATAGGCTAAAAACATTAAAAATTTAATTTTAGCAGTTTTGAACTTAAAGTTTATAGATAATCTGGGCCGTTATTGACTTTTACGCTACTTATTCCTCTGCCGGGAAAACGCCCGAGATGCAATGAAACGCAACTCAAACTTTGGCTCTTGTTGCATCTGGGCGTTAAAAATAAAAATAGATTGGCCCTTCGTTGCATTTGGGCCGTTCGCCGGCAAAACGACCCGGTCCGGGTTAGGTTAATGAGATACCCTAAACACGTAGGGCCTACATCAATTCATGGTTAAGAAAAAACATGGCCCTACCCTATTTTTTCCATGTTTTTGCTGTTTTTTCTTAACCCATACCAACTAGCCTAATATGTAAATAAATAAGGCGTAGTTTCGTCTAGATGGACAAAGTAGCTAAATCAGACTGGTCAGGTTCCGTTCAGGACCCGTCGCCCTCGTCGAAAGTTTGAAGTTTGAAGCTCCCGTTTTCACGAAAATTAGACGAAAATGGCGCCAGTTTAAACGAAAAGTGGTGATCGAACGATCGATGATAGCCGAAAATATCCGATTTCTATCGAAAATACCGAACCTGTTATTATAGCGCCATTTCACAACGGTCGTCGTATATCTACCGTTTTGAGTTCTGGCTGCACGACCGTCTTGTATATACTCACTTTCCTAAAGGCTGACTCAGAGATTTCGAAATAGATATTTTTTTTGTGTAGAAAATTAAAATAGGCAACTAGAATGAAAGATTAACCAAAATGCTTTAATTCCAAAATTAGAGTTGAATCGGATGTTTTCGTTTTCGTGCAGTAAACATTTATGCATAGCCTACATGTGCCAATATACCGGTATAAAAAAATCAAATTCTCCGGATCCGGAATTTTAACAAATTGTGATTTTCTATAAGGGGATAGAAAGGTGCAAACCTTCGATTTGAAGCTTATTATTTCCACACAAAGTGATTATATATGGACCAAGCATTATCTCTTGCAAAACACGATTTGTTTCAGGGGGGGTGGGACGTATTTCGATTTTAGTACGGGGGCCTATACGACCGGCAACACCAACCAATCTATACTGACCTTTTGCGCATGCGTTGTACGGCCCCGATGAATGTTTTGATATCGTCAGCCCCGTGAGCATGCAGTCCTGTTGAATGCCAAATAACTGCCCAGTTCCCACAAATATGTCCAGGGCCAGTGACCACGTATTAGAAAATAAATAATAATTAAACATAGCAATAGATGCATTGACCTGCAGATCCATGTTACGAACGTAGTTATCATGGCATGGCTAAGCAACGGCGACAACACTGTCCTGACGGGGTCTTGTACACACACACGCCCTGTCACGCCTTGCAACTCAATGACACCGATTGTGTATTTGTGGCGAAATGGAAATTTTGTCACATATTTAAACTCCACATTGAATTACATACTTTGTACTAAAAATACATGTCCGTGTCTTCTACAACAACGCAAATATTATGGGATATCGTAGCGGATCATGATGAGTGAGCAACTTCGGCTAGCCTTAGCTCAGTCATTCTTCCACACACCATGCACACACACACCACAACAATCATCTCGCCGCGGTCCGCCTATTTTCTATCACATTTTTAGAGGCCAAGTATCGGAGAATTCCTTGCAGCAAGTTTTTTCTTGATCGTAGATTTAAAAAAGACATTGTCTTTGGGTAAGCTCTGGCCGGGAAATGGTGAACCTTTGAATCGAATTCTCTACATTCCATGGCCAACGAAACAACTGCGCATGAACTCTGATCCACAATAGCCGTGGCATCAATTTGGGAAATTTTCGTCTCTGATACAGCTGAAATAACAACGATACTTATTGCTCTTACTTTGTGGAATGTGTGCGATGTGTTTGTAAACATGTAGTAGGAGGAGGTAGGGGCAACAGGCGAATTTTAAATGGCTTTGTCATTTAGAGGGATTTTTGGAAAACGCGCGAAATTCAAAATATCAGGGTTTTTTAACTAAAAATCTAGTTGGTGCTCACCTGGTGAGCGCCAGATAAATCCTCCTTAAATAACTTCATCTTTCTCTGTGCCAATTTTCAGCACTGGCGATATCTGGTTAAAAGAACTGGTCCAGCCCCAGAAAAACTAACTTTAGGCGATATTCCTATAAATATGTTTCTACAGGCACCCCAAATAACCCTTCCCCAACTGTAGTGCATTAACTTTTGGTGTCCTGCCCCCCTGATTTGTTTGAAAAAATTTTTAGTGCGCCCTCGTCGCGAAATCTCTGATCAGCCTTTAAAAGAAAGACAACATTTGTCAGTGACATCCTGATGACACTGACTGCAATCAATATTTGTGTGCATTGATGGCAGTGCACCGAACACACGCCTGCTCACTGCTGAACAGCTGTTCATGCTGAATACTTACTCACTCCCGCCAAACTGCCAAAATGGAACACTACCATCTCTCGGAATAGTGAGGTCTTTGAAGCTGTCACTTATATTCGAAATTTTGCTATGAGGTTTTATTCATATCGCCATAGATAGGCTATACAAATCGCCAGACTGGCGAGCAAAAATACTGTATGAGAATCGCATATGCAGCTTGGATCAATCAGGGGTGGGTTCTCGTTGTCGTAGTTGACACACCACGCGAATTGGCACCAATCCTTAACGAACATGTTAATGTTTATTGGAAACCAAACCACTTCGGGATTAGCTTCACACTATTTTGACATGCACCAAAATTATATACAAGTCCCCGTATATAAACGCAATGCCCAATTTCATTTTATTTTGAGTTCTTTAGCAGAGAGTGTACTAATTACGTTTCGATATTGTTATGACACAAATATCATGATTAGTTTTCTAATTTTTTTCAGTGACAAAATTCAAGGAAGCCAAAAATTCTTTTGGCTATCGACGAAAAAAATTTTCAACCTGATTCACCAATGCTGACCTTTAGCTGAGACGACCTTTAGCAAGCAGCATGCCACTTGGCGATTTCTGAATTGGTCCCAAGTCAGAAGTAACCTTTTAGCAACCTGGCGGAGTACAAATCTAGGATTTTATTTGTGTTGTTGGCTCCCAATTATTAAAGACGTCATTCAAAAGATTCTAAATGAGATGTGTGCTGTTTTGAATTTACATTTACGTTTATAAGACAATATAACAAAAATAATCCAGAAATATGATAACCACTTGATTTTTTTTTTTGGGGGGGAGGATTTTTTCTTTTGAAATGAACTTGCCCCGCTTGCCGGGCCGCTTGTATACCTTTTCAGGCAGTAAATATATCTTCTTTAAAATTGACTTTGTTTGGACTGGGATACTGACCAGAGAGATTTCGCTGAAAACCATGGGTACTTAGGGATCGTCCCCCGTTACGTAAATTGTAGGGGTGATCGAGGAATTCACTTTTAAGTAAAAAGTTGGTGGTTCCCCATTTGCTTCTGTTCAAATTTTGCAATTCCCCTATTTGTTATGAAATTTTCCATTTAAAAGTCCAGCTTCTGCGTCTCTCCTTACTGAAAATTGTTATTTTCCCCTCTTGCTTACAAATTCTTCGATCCCCCCCCCCCCAAAAAAAAAAATCCTCCCATTCCCCATCTGGCCTCATACTCTCCCTCTCTCCTACTACTGGTATTTAGGACCTGGTAAACTTCATGAAGGCCTTATTTTATGGTTGTGCTCATCAAGTTAGTTTTGGTGGATGTGGATGTTTTTGTTTAAAAATGCACACTTCTTGAAAGAACCATGACAATCTGTATTTTAGTTTCCAATGTCACTCCAATATGGCTCCTGCAGGAAGGAGAAATTGCAGTTTGTACAAGGTCCAATGTCAACTTGATCATAATATTAAAACCTTAGCAGTTTGCATTCCTATTGCATAAGAATTTTATGAATTGTACAGGGCTTAGTTTGCCGTATCTTTTATGTGTCTTCAAGAGTACTTCAAAAGACTCAAAGAAAGACAAAATTTTAAAGTCCCCCAGGTTTCAATGATGCTAAAATTCTCAGATTTTGATTAAAGTGGTCTTTAAATTATCCTCTTTTAACCAACCAATTCATATTAATAAGAAACCAGAATTAAGAATAAGGTTTAAATAGTGTTTCACCTATCTATATAGGAGTACCTGATGGTATATACCCACAAGTTGGCTAGCTCGAGTTAAATTGGTCCATTACACAAATTTAAATGTTACCATGGAGAAAACACTTCCCGAAATGCAAACCGCCGTTCAAACATTTCCTACCCTTGCTTATAACCCTGGATCTAGCAAATTTGTAACATCTCAAGTACAAAAGTTTGAGTGAATCAAATACTTTGACAGCCTGAAACATAATTCTTTAAGTGCGGCAACTGGTGCCTTAAGAGAGGGGGCCCAAGACAATCATTATAACAGGGGTCAAATTTTTAAATTGATCCAATCCTGTTGAAAAGTATCCCACATTGTGAGTGTAAGAAAAGACATAGTTTGTAATAGCTACAACCTAAAATTTCAGATTTATAGGCTAAAAACAACAAAAATGAATATAAAGGGTAATATCAGTTTTATAGGGTCAAATTTTAAAGTTGCTCTGACTTGGATAAAAATTGTGCAAATTGTTGGTGGAGCTAATTGGAATAAAATAAGGAATAGTTTTGACTGTCTTCAATGCTTAGTTTCCAATGTAGGGGGCACAAAAGGTCAAAATCCATTGCATTCAAAGGGGCTTGACCTTGTTTCCCCTCTACTTTGGTATAACTAAGCATTTGAAACACTCAAAACTATTCCTTATTTTAATCCTACATGAGCTTTGCCAATAATTTGCACCATTTGTATCCAAATTGGAGCAACTTTAAAATTTGACCCCTGTACAACTGAATTGACCTTTTTATTGATTTTTTCTGTTTTTGGCCCCGCCCTCTTTCACTTGCAAGCACTCTCAGATCATGTTTAAGGAAATAAAAGTTTTTTGAAGTGTCAGTGCATACTAGTATTACCCACATTGATAGATACTATTGATCTATGGTGCAGAAACATGAAATTCCACAAAAGCTCATCGACCATGAACTCAGGACAGCACAAAGATCGATGGAAAGACCAGATGCGTCATGCCAAATTTCAATCCAGGATAGAATCAGGTGTAAAGACATCTGCCAAAGAACTGGAGTCACGAGAAGATAAATTGGCAGATGGAGATGGGCCGGCATATTGCCAGGGTCATCGCTAAAGATGGACTGAAGACGAAGCATGGATTGCTACCAAGACCCTAAGCTACAATACGCTCATCCACTGAAGACAAAGTTTCATGTCTCTTACATGTTATGCATTTACAGGAAATGACCTTGTGTGTTCTGGGATCAGAAATCGTACTCCAAAACCAGTGGGCATAATTTTCTTAATACACTAGTGAATGGAAATTATTGACCTGTGCCATGGGAATGAGACTATCTTAGCTCATAGTGAGACCCGTTAAAGGAGAAGACAGCAAAGGTACGAAAAGAAGATGGAGGGATACATAACTTATCTCCTAGGAGTAACCTGGACACGAAAGCAAGGAACGGGACTGGAAAATACTTGATGTTCTATATCAATCCATCAGGATGAACTATAGTAATTGCGGGATGGGAGGATGAAAGGAAGGAAGGAAAGGCATAAAGGGATAGAAGCTAAATGATTAGACCTGACGGAGGCAGTGAAGACAGTAATGAAAACGGAAGAATGAAAAAGAACGAAAGAAGCAAGAAAGACCTCCCTCCCGCTCCCTCTTCCCTCTCTCGCCTCTCTCGCTATCTGCTCGCTCTCTCGTCTTGCTGTCTTTCGGGCGGGAGTTCGGAGAGGTGCATTGATTTCTTTCTTTTTTTCTGTCTTTCCCTTTGCGTTCTTTGCTCCTTTTCTTCTTTCTGTTCTGTCTTTCTTCTCTTCTGTCTTTCTTTCTTTCTTTCCTCTCTCTCCTCTCCTCGCACTCGCCCCTCGCTCCTCGTCTCTCTCTCCCTTCCCTCCCTCCCTCGCCCTCCCTCCCTCCTCCCTCTCCTCCCTCCCTCCCTCCCCTCGCCTCACCTGCCCTACCGCCCGCCCTCGCCTCCCTCCATCCATCCACGCCCTACGAAATAAAGAACTACAGCACGACATACATCCAAGAAATAAATAACCGACAGCATCACAGAACCCCACCACCCCCCCCACACTTTTCTCCATCAATATTGATATTTTCATATCAAATAAGTTTATATTTTTTGTCTACAATCCAAAATCACTCCAGTGAAATTCAGGCCCAGGAAATGTTTATTTAACTTTGAAGTTACCAACTAAAAATGTCTCCAACACATTAACCCACATTCTCCTATGGACACTTGTTACAACACATTTTTACTGCTATACTATCCAACCACGGAGGGTACCCATCCAGGGTGCGAGGAAGTCGTGCGCACCCCAGGTGTTTTCCAAAAAATGATACAAAATCCAGCCTATTTTAACTTATCACAAAGAGCCCTCCTCGCACTCCGACTGCAACCCAGGACCCTTGGTAAACCCGCAGCACACAGTGGGTGTGGGTGTCGCGGCCGAGGCATTTTTTGGAACATTTGGAATGAAAGGACACATACATTATTCATACTAAATTAGCTCTTTTGGACCCTTTGGCCCCTACTGAATGTTTGCCTATGGGAACATTTGTTGCAGTTACCATGGGCCTGGTATGCTCCGGATCCAAACCTAGGCCGATAATCGGGTGTTTTGGGTGATATGATTCCATATGAGGGAAACATATGAAAAGTGGCCATAAGGGGTCACCCCCACTTTTAAGTTATAATGTCTAACTTTGAGAAACCTAACATAATACTTACAACTGGGGGGGGGGGGGATTTGTGGGTGCGGCCACACCCCCCCCAAATTCCCAACAAAGGGAAAAAGGTCCACTTTTTGATTATATTTTTGATAAAGGTCCAAAATTTGGAGAATATTGACAAAAAGTAACTTTTTGCCATGCTTAACTTGTTCAAAAAAGGTCCAAAAAGGACCATTTTTAGGGGGGTTTTATGGTCCATTTGTAAACAAAAAAAAAAGATCCACTTTTTTGAAAAAAATTCCAACTTTTTTTGAGAGTCTCGCACCCCCCAAAAATAAATCCTGCGTCCGGCCCTGCTCAGCTATTTATTTTTCTGGCACTCAGTCTAGTTATTTTCTGTTCTGGTTCCCCAACTAGTTTTTGACTGTATGCCAGTTTTAAATGAAGTCGAGAACTTGTCTCTCAAACCCCCTTCCCCACCGCCCTATCAAAATCATGTTGGGAGAATGACAAGGAATGTTGAGGTACATGAGGTGGCAGTCAAAATTGAATAGGGTGAGAGAGGGGAAGATTTTTCAAAGAGACGTGACCTAGAGCATGTGTGGTCCAGTGAAAATGGCAGGACTCGTGACCACAAGGCGGCCCGAGTGTTTCGCCGAGCCCCCGCCGTGGTTCCAAGGTGTTTTGTGTCCTTGGGGCAAGATACTTATCTCAATTGTCTCGTCGACCCAATCGACAATTGGGAAGCTGTTAAGGGGGGTATATTTCACTCTAAGTGCTGATAGGGTTGTTTCCTTAGCCAGCTGCCACCTTGGTGAAGCGAAATTATTGTGACGAATTTTCCTGACGCTCATAAAATTTGCAATCAGTGCTTGGGACTTTGTGTGTAATTCGCTATATCAGTAATGTTGTATTATTATTATTATTACCGACATAATTGAGTTAGTTGACCTTGAACAACCCAGTCCACTCTTGATGACCCTTCAAACTTTTACAGCGTAACGGACGTACGTGTTTTACAAAAGGCTTATATATAATCCCTATTTTTTACGCAAATTGAACCCCTATTTTTGACCATATTTGACCTTGACTTTGAATTGCTGACCTGAATTGCTGACCCAATGCCACATGCTCCACCCTCCGAACTCCACCACCGTCTACTTGGGTGACATCTAAGGTGCGAAGATGGACACCCTTACTTGCTTAGATAAAAAATATCGTGTTTACCGGGCTTATAACAATAACCCTATTTTTGGCTAAATTGACCCTATTTTTGACCATAGTTGACCTATGGTCACATGACTCACTTTACATCACAGCCAACACCTTACTGATGAGATGCCATATATGTTCGAAGATGGACACCAACACTTGCTTAGATCCAGCCAGATATGGATGAGATGCCACACACCCCACACAGACCACAGGGCAGTTCTACAGTCCCCTGCCAAATAAAGGGGGACCCAAATAACCATGATTTTAAACTAATTTTTAATTTTCTTTTCAGACTTGGGGGGGATCAGATAAGAATTATGGGCACTTTCAAATACATATGGGTCTTTGCATAAGAGAAAGCCAAATTGCCCTTATGGGTTATTGGGTTGCAAAATTTTATATTTTATAGGGGCTTGGGTGATTTTTTTTCAAACTTTCTCCAAAATATAGAGCTTTGGGTGACAGTGGTTATTTCAAAAGATATGGGGTCTTTGGTTGGACAAATGATGGTAAAAAATGAAATAGGAGACTTTACAGCCTTATGTTAAAGAGACACTGGCACATTTTCCAAATTGATTTTGTTATGGTTGTGCAAGCTTGTAGATAAATTAGCGCACACGTGAAATGATAACCACAAATCAGCCCCACTTAGAGGTAAACCGACAATTTATATAATGACTCCGGCCGACATTAATTCAGCAGACATGTAAATGGCATTTAACACATGAAGAAAACATGACAGCAGAGTGATTCCCATGGCATGCACTATGGCATGCAAGTCTATGATATTCATAAAAAGACACAATTGTGATTAAAGTACGGCAAATACTATCAAAGTATAGTATTACAAATTACATGTATGTCTTTAGCCTCTATGGCCATTATCTGTTGGGAGGATTATGTTATTTTTATGCGTAAAAATGTGATGCGATCTGTGAAAACCCGACACATGGTGGGAAATTTTATATTTGAGTTTTTACTTCACGCAGAGTTTGAAATATTAAGTTCCATAACTGTTTACTTCTTTCTTCTTTGTACACACATACAAGTACGCCTATTCAATCTGACAAAATAAAGGATAAAATATAACAGATTTTAAGCTATTGTCTTATTTTTTCAAAACTGTTCATATGCCAACATGTGGCGGGTTTTCCCAGATCACTCCACATATATCTCTATTCTTCCAATGACCTAGACATCATCTGCGAGCAAATTGAAGAAATTCATACTTTTCTGAAAATGTGCAGTGCCGCTTTAAGTACCTGCAAATGGGAGTGCTTCCCCTTCAAGACTATATACTGGTGTGATTCAAAAAAAACTTGACCCTGATTGTGTCCACCATTTTGAATTTTAAGTAACATATATCTAAACATATTACGGTATCATCTGAAAGCTGGTTCATTATCTTTAATTTACTGCAACGATCATACATCGTTAGGTAGAGGACCCGGCTAAATCGTTTAATCAAGGAGTCGGTTTTCTGCTCGTCACGAATTCAATTGAAAGGACGGCGTTCAGCGAAGGAAATCAGTGTCCAGAAGAAATCAGGATACGTATTCAATGCAGATTTTTGATTCGAAAGTCTGTAGCTCGGTCTATACTTAACCCATTGGAATGATCTTTGCAGCAAATTAAAGATAATGAAATAAGCTTTCCGCAAATACCACATATGTTAGATATATATTATTTAAAAATTCAAATGGTGGACACAATCAGGGTCAAGTTTTTTTTTTTACTCACCCTGAAGATATACCACTCTGAAATTATTCTCATGGAACTCATAAATTTCACCCAAAAACCCCAACAATTTTATTGTTATTGATTCTGAATGATATGAAATAAATTCTATGTACACTTTTGATTTGAAACAATGATTTCCTGTGTATTTGATTTGTTTTTTGTGTATTTGATTTGTTCTCTTCTTTTAATTAGATACACAAACATATATGGAAACTGGTGGTCTGCTGTGCATACTTGATCCAGGATTCTACTAGTCTGGGTATAAACCCACAAATGCCCATTCTTTTTTGGTCAGGTGCAGTGGTTGTGCTACTCAGGGCAACAGCCTTGGTTAAATAATTGCTTTGTGATTTTAATCTTCCCTGCATAAAAATCCTATCAAAATCTTGCAAATGCAAGAAAAAGCATGGCAGGTTTATCAACATGCTCTGCCTGAGTTGAACTTATTGAACTTGCTAGTGCATGAAGCATGGAACATAGGCAGGTGAATTGGAGACCTCTTACGTGCTTGATAGGGAATTCTTGAATTTCTCGCCATGGCACGTCTATTGTTTTAGTTTTATGGATGGGGAAATATGCTCCACTCTCACATGATATCTGCCTATATGATCATTTTATGTGACATTACTTGTATCAGATGTGAACCAATGAGTGAGTTGGTAGAGTGCCTTCAACAAGGCTACCCTGGACTGTGCTAACTCCATCAGACAAAATGTACTTGTTAAGTGGTATTTCGTGATTCTAGCACATTCTGCTTTATTTGTGGTTCGTTAGATATCGTTGAGAAAAGCTTATTCCCAAATTTCACTTGATACCGTTCTTGCGGTTTGATGTTATGAGGCAAATGCTTGTATCACGGGTTCCCATAGGCTACTGTACTGTAATTTCTGTCCGTTTACGGACAGAAAATACAAATTTGCGATTTCTTATAGATACGACCGATTTGCAAGTAAAATTGGGCACATGTCCATTACTAGGCCTAACGGTTCAGATGATATAAAAATCTCGACTTTTTTTGGTAGTCGTGGGTACGAGGCCTTTGCGGATCACGAAATGCCCCTTACAACCAATACCACAACCATCAGCACAATAACCATCTTTTTATGGAATCTTTGTACTCTATCAGTACATTACTCATTTGAAATAATTCATATCCTAGTATTGATATAAAAATAATAAGGACTACAAGTATCTATGACCATAGGCTGTTACAGCAGTTTCTGAAACAGATGCTGAAGCTGCTTATAGTCCTATTTTTACTAACTCCCCACATCATTAGTTCTTTATGTGTGTGGAATTTGAGGAACTTAAAGCAATATTAGCACATTTTTTTGAAGGGCGCCCCCAATTTTTCAAAAATTTGGAGATTTTTACACGGTTGCATTGGTAACTGGCTAGTAAAAAACTCCGGGAGTAAACTATACCCGTGAATGGTTAAGCTCGAAAATGTCTATGTGTCACAAACGAAGGAATTTTGTACTTATTCGGGGATCCCCGATAATAATTCAGCGGCTGCTGGAAACGGCCTTCCAATGTGAAAGTAGCCGGGAAATAGCGCCATGTACTTGTCTAACGCTCACCATTAGTTGTTTTAATAGTGTCGTGCAAGTCAATTAGAAGGTTATTTTCTCTCGAGGTGGCACTATTTCATCATGGACGGACAAAACTTCATTTCCACTCTGCCGTTAAGTCCAATCTGGGATCCCAATTCTAATTACAAAATCGCTTATTTTGTGATAGATACCTACATTTTTTAGCATTCCTCGTTCGCAGGTATACTTCCCTAGACAATTACCAACGTAACTGTGCAAAAATATCAAATTTTGAAAATTGGGGGCGCTCTTCAAAAAATGTGGCATTATTGCTTTAAATTTGCTGAAAACCACACAGGGTCTACTACATTCTCAACTCTCACACATGGCATACCTCAACTCATGTCAATTCATGGGGTTTTGCAGTGTCACTATAATGAACCAGTAGCATAAATGACTTTTTGGCTACTTCGTTGTTCATCTATACTTTGATTACCAACAAAAATTGCTGGCTCATAACAGTGCGAACTGATATCGAATAATGTAGTGCAGGCGCAACGCAAAGAGGCATGTGTATATTATGTGTGGCGCGCGTGATTCTGTGCAAACGCTTGAGTACATTTGGTTTACTTTTACGCGCGGAACGATAACAATAGAATAATTCCCCCCGCCCTTTTGGTGTTAATCATAGTGCAGAGTGTTAACCTTGATGTTTGGTGAATTTCAATTTCTTATGGATTTCAACTTTGACATTATCCACTGAAAGTGATTAATAAAGACAAAGAAAGTACTATTTTACATTGAAATAAAACACTACATAAGTGATTATTTTTAAAAGTTTTAATCTTCATATTATGAGTGCTAATGATTACATTCTTCAATTTTGTGTTTGTTACATTGATTTTTATCATTTGTTCTTATTAGTATC
Organism: Ophioderma brevispina; assembly: GCA_023653785.1. Classification (NCBI taxonomy): domain Eukaryota; kingdom Metazoa; phylum Echinodermata; class Ophiuroidea; order Amphilepidida; family Ophiodermatidae; genus Ophioderma; species Ophioderma brevispina. Next base: position 56,272 of record JAMKCH010003736.1, read on the forward strand.
CTATTGCTAGTTACATAGACATAATTTCTATCATGTTGTAAATGAAGAGTTTTTATTAACAACCCGACCCTTAGCTGGATACTGCTTTCAAAAAGGATTTGAAAAAGCTTGGCAACAATAGTATAGAAAGGAAACCTAATTATTGATCTTAACCCAGAGGGTGTGTTGAATCCATCCCACAGTGCATCAGTTTTGGGAAATTTACCTCAATAATGTCATGGGTGATCCAACAAAAATCCTATTCTTATCTATAAAAATCGTAAACTTTTATACTCATTTTAGCCCACAAAGCTCTAGTACTTAAGTATTTGTTTTTACACAATCATGAAATGCTTTGTGGTCCTTAAACTTCTTGAACACTTTTTTATCCCTAAGTACTGACATGTGTTTTTTAGTACAGTACAGTATAGGCACATTGCAATGCATATGGGATAGATTCAGAACACCTTCTACCATATAAGTCCCAGGAGTGCCACTCGTCGACAACTGCCGGTTGTAATCATGGCACTCCCATTTTGGACTCAAACATTACCAGAGTAAAATGGGGTCTTTATCACCAACCCACTATGAAATCATACCCAAACACTGACCTAAATGGCAAAAATGGATATTCTTTCCATCTAAAAAGCACCAAAATAGGGACCCTTAATCGTGTCCCACACAGGACAAGCCCTATGACAAAAAGGGTATGTTTAAATACATTTTTCAGGATGGCAAAGACTTATGGATGGCTTGAGTGTCCACACACCCAAGCATATAGGTCTATCTCCCTTCAAGTAGTTCACACTGGAGTCTGTACAAACATTTGGTAAGGCATACTATTTTCAGCAAAACAACACCATGCTTTATTCTGTTATGAATCAAGTTAAACTAAACATGTCAGAATAAAGTGGACATAAAGCAATGGCCACAGCCTGTTTCAAAATAATAATCCGTTGGTAACAGTGCTCCTGCAGCCCCACACGTAACACAACAGCATGTACGAACATTCCCTCCAGTCCAAATACATAACATAACACAATAGCATGTTGGTCAAAGTCTCAATCCCCCTTCAGCATAATTTCATAACATTGAAGTGTATAGGTTCAGTTTTCATTAAATTCTCTCTAAATCTCTCTTACACTACACATGTTGTGTTGTGGGTCATCAAAGAATAGAAGCCCATTCCAATTACATTAAAGCATGTGCAATTCAGTAAATGGTAACTCCCTCCAGGCCATTACCTAAAACAATGGTATTAGGGTAAGCTAACATCAGTACCTCCTTTACAGTGGCAGCACCAGAGGGGGAAAGGGGTATTTACCCCCAATATTTCTTGTACCCCCTTGTCCCCCTGGCAAGATTAGACTTCATTTAAAAACAATATGAAAAAAATGGTTTTACAAATGGCAATGGGCTTGAAAAAATAGGTCAAAACCAAAAAGTTTTAAAAGCCTCCTTGAAGCCCAAACAACACTCTCCATCTTCCCACCCCCAGAATTTTGTTTTTCCCCATTCCCCCCCCCCCAAAAAAAAAATATCATGTTAGTGAAGCCACTGCCCCGTAACGCTTCATGGCATCCTCAAAAGGGGTAGAGTGTGCGTTGTTTTCCAGAGTTGGGATGTCAAAGCGATCTTCAGTGATTACAACATTAAATCATTGAAGCACTACTGAAAGCGTTGAGTCCATACACGCACACATTTAAGCTGACATTTAAATGCAACCCACAACGTGCCAGAATATGTTGGAGTCACTGACTTATGGAAGCTTAATGTGCTGTAGCAGGATTTCAATATTTGCTCGTGGGCCAATTACACCGGGAGGGGGGGGTACTCAAGTTTGGTTTTGGTATGGATGTGCCGCTGAGAATTTGAAAGTGGACCCATCCATATACCACTTTTTCAAGAAATTTGGACCTATCAATATACCAAAACTCAAAAGTTTTGGCAAAATTCAACACAAATTTTCAGAATTGCTTTACCCTAAAATTGTCGAGGTATATTGCAACATTTTTTTTTGCTATTATTGCGGCAAAATGGGCTTATGAGAAAAAGTTGAGAAAAAATTGAAAAAAAAAACAACCCAGCAAAATCAAAAATTGGTTAGAAAAATGGGTCATTGATAACAAGAAAGGCTGAAAATGCTACCCATGTTTGCGGCACATCTCCATACGGTCATTTGTGTTGAGTACCCCCCCCCCCCCCTGGGAATACAACTTTATTTTCTAAACTTTTTTTCGGTTTTGTTTTTGGTGCTGGTTGGTGGGCCAAATGTCACCAGTTTGGCATGTCGCTTTTGGCCCATGAGCTGCCATTTGAAAAACCCTGCATCTGAAGTTGAGGTTATTTTTCAACAACTCTACAACATCAAAAGAGTGCAGGGTCAGTTGACACCAGCCTTCTTCCCATGGTGGGAAAAAGTGGGTAATTAGGTAAGCTCCTTAATATACAATACATACAAAAGGTTCTTATAACCCGCTGTTCCATCTAGATCATAGCGGGTGATAGTACAATGCAAAAACTTGACCATTTGAAAAATACACACAAAATAATTAGTGCAAGAATATATATGTTTTTAGTCCTTTCTTGAAAACATGAACTGAAGTTGATGTGCGAAGAGCTATAGGCAACGAATTCCACAAGGGTGGGCAGCAAATGCACAACCCCTTGTCAGCAGGAGAATGTAGTGAACGTGGGAGAACTTTATGTTCATTGAGTCTTGTACTGTCAGATGCAGATCGTAAACCGGTGCGCCCAGGTGTGTAAAATGACAAAGTAGAGGCAAGTTATGATGTGCCAAGATTGTTTATGCACTTATAGACAATTACCAGGATTTTAAAAGTAATGCGGTTCTTGATGGTAAGCCAATGCAGATCTTGGATGTAAGGAGTGACGTGATCACCTTAGGTGCACGGTAGATAAGCTTTGCTGCCCAGTTTTGTATTTTCTGTAATCGTGATATGTCGGTTGTCTTTGTGCCAAGGAGGAGTGCATTAGCATAGTCCAATCTGGAGAGTATCAATGAACGTACGACCTGATGACACGAATCTCTATCGAGGAATCTTCTGATGCGACTTATGTTGCGCAGATGATAATTCAGATTACTACAGAGGCTGATAATATGTGGAGACATAGAAAGTTCACTGTCAAACAAGACTCCTAAGTTGCGCACAGTTTCGGATGGTTTACAACTGTAGAGCCCATCTGGAGGCAATTCAGAAGGCAGAGCTTGGTCTTGGTGAAATGTGAATGGCTATGAAAAATTCCGTCTAGATCATTAATTTGAGCATGTTTTTAGTCATCCAGAGTTTTAATTTTCAAGGAACAGGCATACCGATTTGATAGTGCAGATTGAATAGAAGAAGTATCTGATGGATTGAATTCGTAAACCACTAGATGTCATCAGGCATACATTGTGGCCAATATGGTGCTTTCTGATAATACGTCCAATAGGTATGATATATTTCTTAATGAACCTGGCCGACCATGATCCTTGGGGAAGGCCCATATTCATATGCCTGGTAATCGGATAAAGTGTCCTGATGCACACCTTAGTGCTCCTGGCACTAAAATATGATTTTATCCAGTCCAAAGCTGTTCCCCTAAGGCCAATTTCATGAGCCATTCGACTAAAAAGAAGGTTATGTTCAACCGTGTCGAATGCTGCCGACAAATCAAGTAGTACCAAGAAAACTCCATGTTGGTTGTGAATGGATTTCATGATACTGTTTTTGACATGCAGCAAAGCGGTTTCAGTACTATGGCTGGTACGATACGCAGACTGGAGATCTTCGCCGAGATTGTTCTTCTCCATATGTATATTTGATGCATTTGAAACAGGTTTCTCAAGCAATTTGGACATGAATGGGATGTTAGCAACTGGGCGATAATTCTTAAGTAAGTTTGCATCCAGAGTTGCCTTCTTGATAATAGGTGTTATTATGGCTTGTTTCAATGCATTGGGGAAAGTTCCTGTTGAGAGAGACGTATTAATTATATCCTAATTACAGGTACAAAAGTACATTGGGAAATTTGACCATTTGGAGGGAAATCTTGACTTTTCCAGATATAGAAATAATAAAATTGGTGGGAAATCTATGGAAAATGTGACTATCTTCCCGGGAAATATGCATTTTTTTTCAGCCCTGCTTCTTCCACCCTCTGACTTAACACAGCTTGTAGGTTCAATTGCACACCCCTTCCACCTCATAAGTGCATTTACATGTACCTTATTCCTGTATACCTTACTTGTTCTGTACTAATTTGCTACTGATTGACTAAACATCAGTCAGACCTTGGAGTTAGAATGTGCCAGCTAATTGATTAACCATATAAAATAATGCCATAAAGTCCTGCTACCCAATTCCCGAGCCTGACCCCTCAAGACATTCAATGTGCTTTCGACACACATGTGCTGTTGCATAGCAATTACAAAACAAGGCGAACTCGTATTTACCACTGCGTAAAAATGTCCCCGCCGAATGTCGCGATCACTAAAACATTCGATAATGCCACTACAACAACCCACCCCCCCTCCCCAATACCTAACCCCCCTCCCCAATACCTAACCCCCCTCCCCAATACCTAACCCCCCTCCCCAATACCTAACCCCCCTCCCCAATACCTAACCCCCCTCCCCAATACCTAACCCCCCTCCCCAATACCTAACCCCCCTCCCCAATACCTAACCCCCCTCCCCAATACCTAACCCCCCTCCCCAATACCTAACCCCCCTCCCCAATACCTAACCCCCCTCCCCAATACCTAACCCCCCTCCCCAATACCTAACCCCCCTCCCCAATACCTAACCCCCCTCCCCAATACCTAACCCCCCTCCCCAATACCTAACCCCCCTCCCCAACACCCACCCCCCCCCCCCTCCCTATGGCATAGTAGTCTCATGTAGCGAAGGAATTTTGCCTATCGATGCACCGTTTCAGAGATACAGCAATTACGCATATTTAATTAGCTCATTTGCATACCTAAGCCGCTGGCCGCATATATCACATACTTTCAAATTGCAAGAAGATGTGCCCCATTTAACCCCTCTTTCATGCATGCAGGAATTTTGAGTAATCATTGTAACATATCAAAAATATAGCAATTACGCCTGATTGTGCATATTAATTAGCTCATTTACATACTCAATTTGCCCGAAATAAGCCCCAACTGTAATCAGTCGAAAACTCTTCAGCCACTTCCTTCCACCAAGTTACATCATTATAGCCTTATGAAACTCCAGAAAACTTGTAAACAGTCCTTGGAGGAACATTTTCATAAATTATGCAAATTAGATACTTAATTAGCATATTTTAAGCCCCAATCTAATCAGAGTCAAGAACTCACCCACCCGCTTCTTTCCACCAAGTTACATCATTGTCGCCCTTACGGACACTCCAAGATAAATCGTATACAACATGGGTTACCATTTTATCACGGACGAGACGGACGAATGGACGCTGCTCATTTCATGTCCCCGTTCCGAACTCGTTCGGCGGGGACAATAACCAAATTTAAACTACATGCTACAGTTGTTGAATTAGAGAACAAAGGTATTTTTAGACCAAGACTTTGTTATGTGGCCTGATATATTAAATACGCAATAACATTATATTTAACCCCTTGAGTACTAGCATTTTCTTACAGTACCGCCGATTCCAAAACAAAAGTGATTTTCACGCGGCCACATGACCTGAGTGACGTTTTAGTTGCCTACAAAACGAGCATCATATGGAAACCGCGCAATGCGGCACAAAGATTTTCTGCATGCAAGTTGACTTTTCATGGCATGTGTCATGTTCGTTAGTAAATACAGCTCGATGGTTGTGTTTTTTTGTGAATTTAGGACTAAAATCAAGAATGTAATAATAATGCCTCACATTGTATTGTCAACGGCAGCACCAGCAGAAAAGACCGTGCCGACTAGTGTATTCCTGATCATCTGTTTAAAAAAACCCAACTTCATCGCTCCAGGTGTCTCACATGCTAATTCTCAAAGTGTGTGGGATATTTTTATCCATCAAGTTTCCTGAATACTGGAGCTCACATCGCAAACACCCGACCAAAGTTCCCAAGCAGCTTTGGTGGCACTGACAGTGACAGAATTAGCGCAAGCAACAGGACCACTGCTCATTCAAGTTGATGCTAAGTTGACTTTTAAAAGACTTAAAAGTTAACTTTGAGGAAATACGGGTGAGAAAAAAACATTTATTTTCTAAACACAGTAAGATACTTGGACATACTTGATCAAGGGTAGCATTGACTGAGTGGTTTGATTTTGTTTTGATCAGCTGTTGTGGTTTGTTTTGGGAGTTTGACACCTAAACTTTACTTCCACACGGGCTACTAAAATGTCAGCATCTTGCGACAAGTTTGCAAAAACGGGATAAGGACCATTCCACTCTGCTCACCCTTACAAAAATCTGTGGTGGTTTGTCTCCTCAGATCCCACCAGTAGGCTCCAACCAGTGGGTTTTAAACAAAGGATTCCAATCAGTTTCCAATCAGATTCCAATCATTTTCCTCCCAACATTCCTACCAAAAAATCAAGTAGTTGGAAAAAAGGCCCAACTTTTTGATTCCCACCAGTCACTCATTGGATTACTAATTCATACCAACTACTAGTAGTCGGAAAAAATACCCCACTGGCTGATTCCTACCAGACAGGGAAGATTGATAACCTTTGATATTTGTGTAAATTGAAAACATTTCACCATTAATACTTGTAAACCTTTGACCTTCCATACTTGCATGGAAATAGATGTGTGCTATATTTTGATGCAAGTCAGCAGTCCCAACGGACTCAGTCACAGTGTGGTATTTTGATGAGGTTAACATACACTTATTTTTAGTTTTACTCAAGTTGATGCTTGTTGGATTTCAACTTGTATTATGAACCATCTTGCTCATCTTTTCCTTAAATGAGAATAAGTAGCGAGGCATATTTGAAAAGCCAAGCTGTTCTTAAAAGGGCATGATGGCTACCTCTCATTGGTCTTCTACTTACTTCCTTGTCCAACAAGTTCTCAGCCTCTTTTCTTTATCAAATTTTTGTAAATCGAATGATAACAAAATGTTGGCAAATACCTAGTTTAGTATATTTGGTTACAGGAGCTTTTTCATGTGCTGTATATATACCATAATATGCTATTTAATCATAACATTTTATAGGGATACCTGTTATGTGAAATCTCTTGTTGAACCATTAATATTCTCATGGTAAAAGCCTGGGGTAAAGACCAGCTAAAAGGGCTTTGCCCGACTCAAACCACATTGATCTGTCACTTGTATACAACCCACTGGTTTTTTACACCCTCCAAACAACGCAATACACCCAAACCCATTCATAATTCCAACCAGTTAGTGGTTGGAATCACCCAATTATATGGTAGGAATTCACCCAACATCAATGTATCCACTGGTTGGAAGCACCCAATTCCAATCATCTTGTGGTTGGAAAACACAAAAACCAACTGATTTTCCTCCTAAATCTGACTATTTCCAACCACCAAGTAGTTGGAAAAATAGATAGGTGGTTGGAAATGTAAGGGGATGATCAAGTCGTGTTATGTAATAAATGGTAAGCCTCTATGTATGTGTGTGTGTTTGTGTCTATGGGGGTGGACTCAGGCGGCAAGCACATTGCATGTATGTGTGTGTGTGAACATGCATGTGTGTGTATGCATGTGGTGTATGATGTGAATGTATATGTTAACAGTGTGCCAATAGGAGAGGCGTCTTTCTATTTGTATGGAAAGTTAAGGTATATAAAATAGGGGGAAGATTGTTTCCCTAACAAGTATGGTTATGTTGGGTGATAGGTACTAAATTAAAAAAATAATAAATATTATACACAAAGTTGTGGAAAGAGCACAACATTTTGGCATACTTAAAGGGGGATGGCCCCGAGTTAAACAGCAGCTCGGAAGCCAGTCCCCATAATCTTTGGCGCATGCGAAACCAGATTATCACGGGGTAATGGCGTGTTGCTTCATTTCTTTCTTTGTCGCTGGGGAGGTAACATCGGTCAAGTGTATCAACACAGTATACGCTAGAGAGTACACGATCACGAACGGTACACAAAAACTCAGGTAAGCATGCACATGAATTTGAACATTGCCAAGTCCAAAAGAAAATAAACATGCAATTGATGCCAAGTCCGATATAGTTCATAGGCCCGTTCTCGCACGACAAATCAGGTATCCTTGCCTAGACTCAGTCTCAACTTTCAATACTCGACAACACGTTACCGTCCCGGTTACCTGCCCAAGTTACCGACTATTCTTGGTAAATCTTACCAAAAACCAACAAACAGTTTATCAGATAAGTAAAAATGTGGATATATCCACGGAAACTTGTAATTACTAGAAATTATCTTTCGAAGTAGGGAAACATGCGGGGAGGAAATATTACGAAAGTACGAGTGGATTTGTAAACACAGAGATTATACCCTGTTGTGACGTATCACATGTAAATAGTCTCATATTACGCACCGTTGTTTTAATCATGCTACTGGCGGACGTTACGCCCAATTCCTGTTCGCTCAATTGTACGCTCTAAATGCCCTCAGTTGAGTACTATAGCTGTGGCTGGTTTTCAAAAAATTCTGAAGATGAATGAAATATTGCACATATTGTTTACACAAAGAAGAGCATAGCAATCTTTAGAATAATTTTTTGATCGTTCACATACTATCCGTTAGAAATTGAACCCGCTAGTAGAATTAAGCGCAGCTTCGGATAATGTAAAAAGGGCGTTTGTTGTGCGGAATTATGATTACGTGTTATTGCTATGGGAGGTTACCGGTGGCATGGAAAAAACGAATTGATGGCGAAAAGGTATTGGGGAAGGTCTTCGAGCCGCGGTTGGCTCCGATTAAGGATTGAAGTTTTCTTCTTGATAGAACGGCCCTTTCACTCCAAATTCCCCATCTGTAAAGTTTCGCGACGCCGATATTTCCAAGCAGTTTTCATGTGAAAGCTAAAAACGGATTGTGTAAGCCCATAGAGTACTCTGTAAACTTAATATTGGTCGACCAAAATTGGGTTGACATTTTCGATCAAACTTCAACCAAACATCCTTTGGCCCTAAGATTTCAAGGGTAAATGAGGAAAATAGTAGCTCTCTTCTGACACCTTCTAAAATGTTGACCCATTACGGTAAAATCTGGGGTTCTGGGGCGAGGCTATTAGCGATTCGGGCCATGGACTTTAATGGACCACACCACCAATTTGCGAAATTGGCACACATTAATAATAGTCACTTAAAAAGCATTGTACCGTTAAATATTAATCACACAACACACAAAAATAGTTCTAGTCTTATAAATTTAAAATTCAATATAAATAAATAATAAACCTAATGATTTTAACATTTCAATTAGAAAGAGTGCTTATTTTATTAAGCTCACTGGAATTTTTTCTGGTATGTGACAGGTTTGACATCACAGATGTTAATGCATATGCAGAGGGTTTTTAAGTTTTTCAGGTTACCCACTTAGGTATTGGTGCAGAATCTTTTCTTGGCGGGCCTCAGGACAGTTCTCTGGGATTTTCGGGTTAAGAATTCGATAATATTTGTTGACCTTTGACGGTGCACACACAGAGGGGACTCACTGGGAGAGTGTGGTCAGGAATACATACTAACTCTGGATACCCAGATCAATCCCCCTTATGGGGAACACTTAGAAAGTAATCAACGTGTTGCAAGGGTTGTTACTACTTTGGGAAACCATTTGAGGCCTGATACTAATGAAAATACAACTTAGATATGAATTATTTAAGATTTATTAAAAACTTAAGTCTGACTCAGAGATTTCGAAATATTATTTTTTTGTGTAAAATGAAAAATAGTCAACTAGAACTAAAGATAGTAACCTAAAATGAACAGTTCCAAATGGGAGATGGAATAGGATTTTCGTTTTTTTGATGCAGTAAACATTAGTGTGTAGATTTACGTCCCATAGGATACGGGGTATAATATACAAAAAATTACGGATCGGAATTTTAAAACAAAGTTTGTGATTATTCTATATGAAGGAATTCGATTTATAGCTTAGCCAAATTTTACGCAGTGATTAGTATAGGGACAGCTTTGTACTGCAAAAAACACGATTTTTTTGGAAATTGAGGGCGCCCTCCTCAGGAAATTCCTGAGTCGGCCTTCTAACTCTCATTTTAATGGTTAAATATCTTAAGGGTGATCGAGGATCATAAAGCTAACGGCCAGATTTCTGTATTTCAGATTACATTTATTTCTTGGTGTGTTAAATTGAAAAATCTGAAATAACAAAAGGGGGTCACGACTAGTTTTGAGGTGATGAGGTTTCAAAAAATCACATTTTCGGGAAAAAACAAAAAAATCTGATACAGAGCCTATGGGAATTTAATGAGAAAAAGACGCCATTTTCCTCATAAAAAATATAAACTTCTGACGGCCAGATTTTTATTTTTTAAATGGACGTTTTAAATCCATATGCCAGATCTTTAAGGAGCATCAATAAAAAGAAGGTGGTCCCCCGACTTAGTTTTCTAGAAATCTGCCAAAATGTACCAAAAATACACCTTTTTTTCATTTTAGGCGTCTTGGTTAACTGTTGGGGACGCAGCACTCTCTCTTCGAGTACCTACTCACCAAAACAGCACCAGTGAGGTGTACACGCGATCATAACCGCCAAACATTGATTATGATAGCATTTACGGTATCGCACTTTTATAATCTACACAATGGATTTATAGCTAATGTATAATTGGCATAAAAACGTCATAATTAACAAATTACCATTCCAAAAAAGGTTTATAAAGACGTTGGAAAATATGTCAACTCATGCACGAACATAGCAATGTTGACTATCAAAGAACAACCAAACAAGTTGGTGCATTCTCATGCAGGCTAAACATGCTGAACAGAAGGAAATACAGATTTGTGTGATCCTTCCGAATAACCTTGCGACTCTGAGATTTGGAGTATTTATTTTGGGTCCTCTCGAGATTCTGAAGGTTCAATTTCCGAATGTTTTCGTTTTCCGAACATCATTTTTAGCGTTCGCTTTTTTCAACCTTAAAAGGTTGCTATTCCCGAAATAGGTTTCGCATGTTTCTTATATTAAAAATGTTTCACTATTCCGTATAATGACACGGGTCTCTATTCTGAATTTGTAAATGGATTGCTTTTCCGATCTGTACAAAGGCTGGTTTTTCCAAGCTAAGGTTCGCTATTTTGAAACCAGATACCGTGTTTTATATTCTAATTTCAAACGGGGTTCGCTATTTCCAAAACTTTTTTAATGAAACAATTGATTTGAAGCAGACAAGAAATTGATGGTCAGTGGTTAGGTTCATAGGGTTAGGTAAGTTTTAGGGTTTGAGGGTTAAGGTTGCCAAATAGTTTTTGATTGGTGTCATCACTACCAAAAACAAAAAGATATTCTGAATTGAATCATTTTTTTGTTAATCTCAGTTGGGTTTTCTAAAATGTGGAAATAAATAGTGCAGTCGTGGCATCGTGCATCAAGTTACCTGTATCAATTATAGGGCCTAATTCATCATGTTTCATTTGCCGAGTTCACTCGATATTCTAAAGGTTCAATATTATTCCGAGGTTCCTCCCTTCATCACCCCACAAGTCCTTTTACCATAGGTAACCCCCCCCCAAATTTTTGGGTTAAATTCATTTAATTGTATTTTTTTTACTTTTCTTCACCATATAAAGAATACACAAGGTAGTGTGTACAAAGTTTATTGAGGAACACATCACCCCAGATGATGCGCAGATCCCCCTTGGGAATCTGTTCCTTTGAAACCGTTGCTTGCTACGTCACCACTCATGGCCAAGAACCTAGTTATGAAATCACAGTATTTCTGTTAGCTATGCTGTTTATAAAATACACTCATATAGGCAAAAAGTGACAACTTGCAACTCTGAATTCTGGAATTTTACTAAAAATTTGGAGAAAGAGGAATTCTGGAAAGTTACTCAATTTGGAGAAAAAGAGGATATTCCTCATGTTCTTGATATTCAAGTAATTCGGCTTCGCTAGCACTTGGAATTAGTTTAAGATAGGGAACCAAAATTGAATAAATAGTGAAAGGATTTGGAGTGAAATCCTCATTCCATCTCTGAGCTACAAGTGCTGAACACCTCTCTTCCCGAAGTTGAAGAAACTTCCATGCTGTGTAATAAAGAGTTGTAGCTAACTTGCTTGATTTATCATCTTGTGTTGATCTTCATTCAACACAGGTAAGTTTAAGTTGTGTGTCTATTGTTTTTATATTATATGTTGATTATGAGTATTGTTATCCAAAGCATCCCAAAATATTGGTTGATGTGTGTTGGTACTACATGTTTGGTACTGTTAGAAGATGGTATGAAAGTTAAGGCCATTTAGCTTGGAAACGCCTAACTCTTAATTTAAAATAAATATGTTTTTATGTTCTATTAATATGTGTTAATGCTTTGTCTGATAGGTGAATAGGCAGATTAGTTCCGACCGATCATGAGGCTAAGCTTATTTAACATGGTTACTGTGACCACACCCTTTTACTGCCAAACACATATTCTTGTGTATAATTGATATTTGGCTTATGAAATTGTTCTGACTTTTGGTATGACAAATCATAGTGAATCCCATCTATTCCATAGTTTACTGTTACTATGGTTTATAATTTCTGAATCATCTGGAAGCTGCTTTGCATGTCAAATTACGAAACATTGAGGTGTAAAGGTATGTGAGTAATGATGGGTTTTTATGTTAGACCTACTGGCCTATACTTAATATGGCAATTTAGAGAGTTCAATTTATAATGATTAAATGGAGATAGTGATAATATTAATATCGGGATTCAGAATACCAATTTGGGTCACTATTTTGAAACCCAATGCCCAGGCATGTGGCCTCCCTGACTTAAGATTTATGGTGCACGTCCTCCAAGTCCATTCATATATTTTCACACAACATATGTTTCCTGGGTTCATTGAGTCAGTGTTGGTTATGGTTTACAATATAGTACATGTATATTTTACTGTTACTATTATTAATATAAAATTCAAGTATTCAAGTTGATCACATATATATGATATGTTTAACGATATACTTTTGGACATTCAACAGTCTGACATTTCTATTTTTTGGACCCATGTTTTGAACATTTTAAATTTAGTATCTGATTGTAAGGTTTCAATTCTAATTCAAGTTTCCTTGATTATACCTTCTATTACTTTAGAATTAAGATTATATTTCTTAGTTAGTAATAGTCTAAATATAAAAGGGTTTCTGTCAGAATGTATTTGCAAACTTTTAGTTTTAATTTCCATCTCTCTGAGCTCCAAGTGCTGAACAACTCTCTTCGAGAAGTTGAAGAAACTTCCATGCTGTGTAATAACGAGTTGTAGCTATTGCTTGATATTATCTCTTGTGTTAATCTTCAATCAACACAGATAACAGATCAAGAGAAGTTCACTTTCCCCAAGTCCAATGGTTGGTAATAGCAAAGTAGTCCTTCAGTAGCTACCGTAGTGCCAAAAAGGAGCCAAGGCGGAGTACTGTAAGAAAAGTGACTTACGACCAAATAGCGACTACAATTGAACTTCGCACTCTGTGATCTATATAATGCTTCAAGATTCAACTATGAAAATAGACTTTTGCGCATTTAGTGTCAACTAGTCTGCACAAAGGAGGAATCAACTGTTGTATACAACCTGGAACTTTTGTGAATAACTTATGTTTTACTGTCACTTGGCCAATTCCATGTTGATAACATCATTTTGAGTGTATATGTTAAATTGTACAGTTGAAATACTTATATGCTAATAATAAGAATACAGAAACCCAAGTTGTGTGTATGCTTGCTTCACTTTGGTTGTTATAACCATTTAATCTGATTTGTAACATCGCACCCCACCCCCTTTCAACCACCTGGCCGTGTGACTGCCAGGGGTACAACACTATGTTGATACTGACGATGATTCTGTATATGTGTAGGTTTATTACATCTTGTAATGATATTCTTTAATTTTCTAACTGACTCTTGAACCACACAATTCAATGACTCCTCAATTAAAAATGCCGCTACACCTTCCTCAGCTCCGATTCTCCTGTTTCTTCTCCGAAATGTTGGAAGTGTTTTATGTGGGGTATAAAGATGCCTGTCCGGTATTAGTTTTAATGCGAATTTTGTGAAATTACCCCCCCCGAAAAGCACGAGTGCACACAAAGCCACCAAAATTAATCCAAAACAGAACGAGAATGCAAAATCTGCACAATAGTACATGTGACACGTATTTTGTTGAAAATTTCATATAGGCATACAATCTGGCAACCAAAGTTTTTCTAAATCCAAATTGTATGAGGATTCAAAATTCACCAAGGGTGTCCATTTTTTAAAATGTGTTCTTGGATGAATTCCAGGGGGCAAGGTTTATACGGGGGGGGTTCAAAATATAAATGGAGTCAATAATTTGTTTTAAAGTATACTATCGTGTTCAGTCACCTTTAAGGATTCCAGAAAATTTTTAGTTTGTGCCTACCTGAGGGTTATAGTACAAGAGTTTACAAGGCAAAACGGTTCACTGTCACACTGGGGTAAAATTTCAGATTCTTCGATTTTGTTTTCAAACTGGTGCCAATTGTTCGTCTTACTATACATAGAAGCCGACATAGAAAAAGGTCGCGTTGTTCAATGAGTTTTTATAATAATTAAGAGGGCAAATATGGCCGTGGTCCACAGAGTGTATGGGAGACCACTAGTCCTATCTTAAAAGTATTACCTGAAAGGTGGCACCAAAATTTATATACATTTCTTATTTGTAGGAAGGATTTAAAACCAGTTTCAAACAGAATCGGACCATTATCACTATGACCTTGAACTTTTTGAGGCCTATGTTACGAAAACAATAGGTCATAAATATGGCAAAATACCTTTTTAGAAACCTTACGAAGAACCAAACAGATTGGTATAATTTAAAACAATTACAAACACTTTTATGGTGTTACCCCAGTACAAATTTTGTCCCCTTATTAAAACACCCAGAACATTAAAAGAATGACACCATGATTTTCAGATCTCCATGTATGTTTAAACTACACAACAGAGACAAAAAAATAGAGATGCACAACAATCGACTGCCCATTTCAGAACTGATGTTTTAATAACTAATTTAATAAACATTCAATCAGGTCAAGTTTGAAGTAATGATTAATGGACTGGCCATTCTGTACCAGTTTCTGGAAAGTGATAAGAAAAACCAGATGTTGAGATTCATAGGTCAGAACCTTGTACTTGCACTAGAAAACAATGGTTAGATTATGTTACAAATATTAATATAAACCACCTACATTACAATTCCTCCCTCCTAGTCCAAAAACTACAAATAACTTTTGGAATCAATCATAGGAAGAATGTCCTTTTATATCTCTTATGCATTTACATTCATCTTTCATTTAATTAAACCAGTAGCGTCAGTAATGGCTATTTGAAACAGACTGAAGTTTGGCATTTTGATATGCTCAATAAGTTATTTAAACTCAAATTACTCTAAGGTGAACTAAGGGAGTAGACTATCCCTTGTTCATATGGTACAAAAGGCATTCTCTGGCCTGGTATTTTGCAACCATTCTAAAATCAGGTTCAATTTTACAACCATATCTGTCTGGGGGTTAGGTAGCGTTCAGGATAGGTATTCAGGCTTGATGCTGCGCGAAGGGGCGGAGCATTGTCATTAGCCAGCGCGTCTCTGACCGTAACCGATAATTGGGTTATTAGTCGGAATAATCAACTTGACAGTGCAACATGCCATGTCATACGAATACGGACATGGTCTTGATGTCAACGCACTACGCGGCCATCATTTAGTTTCACTTGAAACGATAGTGGTCCGAATCGTTCTGTTATCACCCAGGGAGCAAGGGTTACCCTGTCCAAAGTTACAATATAACCTGGATCCCCCACTGTCAACAGGCGGACTTAGCATGTTGATCATGATTACGCTTTTGACGTTCCTGATTCTCGCGGACTTTGGCTGTGAGATCCGGTTGTAATCGATCTAAGCATGTCTTTAAGCGTCGTCCATTCAAACAATTCGCGGGTGTCGTTCCTGTGGTGGTGAGGTCTTCGTATTTCCGAAAGAAAGCGTGATACCTTGCTTTCAATTGATCATTCCCTTTGCGAGTTTCAAGAATTTGAGCGTTTGTACTCCGCGTTCTGCGAGGCCATTTGAGGCTGGTGCCAAGGCGCGGACTAGCACCATGTTTATGCCCTTCTTTGACACAAACCTCACTTGAATTCTGCAGCTTGTTAAAGCATGTCCCATTATCACTTAAAATAGTGTCGGGAAGTCCGTGCTCAGCGAAGGATTTTCCACATTTCAAAGGTGGCTTGCGATGTAGAGGAGTTCATAACATGGACATCCATCCACTTCGAATGAAGCGTACACTATGACGGAGAAAAACTTTTTACATGAACGGTCCGCAATTCATATGAATCCGGGACCATGGCTTCGCGGGCCATTTCCCAGGGGTGTAGGGGTGCCTCAGGAGGCACATTTTCCTACTTTGCTGACAGTCACTACATTGTTTCACCTTTCTTTCAAGGTCCTGATCAATTCCTGGCCACCAAAAATAATTTAGTGCAATAGCCTTCATACGTACAATGCCTGGGTGACCTTCATGTAATTCTTGGAGAACTTTCTCTCTTCCGGGAGATGGTACTACAACTCTTGTTCCCCACAAGATGCAACCGTCAATCAGACTCAATTCATTTCTGCGGGTGTGGAAAGGGCGAAGGTCCTCCATACGGACACGTTTCCGGCCAGCCTTCTAGGGTGAGTTTCCGCACTCTGGATAAGATGCGATCTTTGGCAGTGACCAGCCTTATGTTATTCACTTAAAACAGGTGAAAGAATTTAAGTGTCCACAAGCAGGAATAGTGTCTTCGGACAACGGACAACTTTATTTGGATTCTCTGGGAGGGGTAGGCGATGCTCAACGCATCTGCGTTGCAATTTCTTCTGGACGGTATCTGATGGTGGTAATCATACGCGCGAGTGTTAAAGCCCAGCGTTGGATTCTTGATGAAGCTAGCTTTGGGATCTCGCGCGACTCATCAAACAGTCCCATTAACGGTTTGTGATCGGAGCAGATGGTGAATTTGCGCCAGATAAAATTGGTGATACTTTTTTACACCAAACACATACAAGCACCCTCCTTGTCTAATTGAGAATAGTTTTTTCAGCAGCAGCGAGTGTGCGTGACGCGAACGCTATAGCGTCGTTACACACCGTTCTTTTCGTTTTCTTCCATACGATGCGACCAGTACCGCGCCAATGCCCTATGGTGATGCATCGCAGGATAGGATGAGCGGCTTTTTCTGATCAAAATGTACAAGCAATTTTGAGACTGCAGCAGTTTTTTGCTTGCATCGAACGCTTCTGGTTGATTTCTTTGTCCCATTTCCACGCCCCGACGCCCTACAATAGCTTGTGCAAGGGCGCAAGTGTAGTAGAAAGATTTGGCAAAAATCGCCATAAATAATTAAGTAGTCCGACCTTTTTGGGTAAGACTTCAGCTCTGTCACAGTCGTGGTGATGGTGCATCTCTGATAGCCTTAACCTTCGATTCAGTAGGGTGGATACACTCATGGTCAATCATATGACCAGGTATTCTACCTGACTCGCCATGAAAACTACATTTTTCATGTTTCAAAAGCACACCCGCGTCTTGGAACCCGCCGAGTACCGCTCTAAGCTCGCGGATGTTCTTCAGTGGTGGCGCCTGTGATGAGTACATCATCCAGGTATCCAGTGACCTGGGGTTATCCCTGCAGCAAATTGTCCATAGTTCTTTGAAAAATTGGTGGTGCCGACGAAATCCCAATGGCAACCTATTGGACACAAATAGGCCATTTATGCGTATTGGGATTGTAAGTAGAAAACTTGTTGGTTCATCGTCAACAACCACTGCTGATATGAAATGGCTTCGGTTAACTTGGTAAATTTTTTACCACCAGATAACGTAGCAAATAGGTCAGTGACCTTTGGAATTGGGTATTCTTCGGTAACCATTGCTGGGTTCACAGTGACCTTATAATCCCCACAGATCCTTATAGAGCCATCAATTTCAAGATAGGACGATCGGTAAAGACCCACTTTGAAAATTGTTGTTCGATACACATCCTTTCCAACACTATCTAGTTCCTTTTCTACAGCTGCTTTCATAGCATAAGGAACTGGGCGGGGTTTCAAAACCTTGGTTTGGTTGAGGATCTTCGGTGGAATGTGGCCTTGGTTACCTTTTCCTTGGCCCAATCATATTAAATACATTTTGTATTTTTGTATACCTGTTGGCACTCATCTGCCAAACTCACTTTACATTGGCCAATTGATGCGGATCTTGGAGCCAAGTACGGCTGCAAATTTGGACCAGATCCATTTACAACATACAAAAGGCAATTTTGCCTGTGATTATGCATAATCACCTTGAAACGAAAAGTTCACAATACTTCACTATACCCCACGGTATATGTTCTCAAACGCGTTGTTGAGGGGTGTAACTTGCGATTTGGCCAATTGTTCCGAAAAGTTTTCATCATTGATAATGACACAGAGGCTCCGGTTGTCAATTCATCTTGTAGGTAGTCATCAATGTTACGCTCACAACTGTAGGGGTTGAATTTCTCCTGTGCCCGAATAGGGTACATTGAATACTCACGAGAGCTTGCCTGTGATGATTCCTTCACTCATGTCATCTTCCCTTTTGGCATTATGTCCCCTTCAACTTGTTTAACCGATCTTTTGGTTGTTGTGACCTACACACTTTTGCCAAGGGTCCCTGTTTACCAATGTATGTTACTTTCCTTACTGCAAATCACAGTGTTATGGCCAACCATGAACGCAGGTTGGTAGCGGAGTTCATCCATGTCATTGTGAAGAATTTTAAGTTTTACTGGCGCCAATTTGTTTGTTGTTAATAAAAACAAAAAAATTAAAATAGAGAGCAAACACATCGACTGCCATTTACAGAAATGATGTTTAAATACATTATTTCATACACATTCCAATTCAGGTCAAGTTGAAGTAATTATTAATGGACTGGCCATTCTGTACCAGTTTCTGGAAAGTACAAGAAAGACCAGATGTTGAGATCATAGGTCAGAACCTTGTATTTGCACATAGAAACAAAGGGTTTATTATGAGTTACAAATATTAATATTAAACCCACATACATTACATCCATGAAATTCGGTATTGGAAAAACAGGGTGTCAAATTGTTATGAAAAAACATAAAACCAAAACATTCATTACATTTCCCCATGTACTAAAGAACTGGGCAAAACTTCACGGCAAACCATGCGATTAGACGATCTCAAGAAAACAGTCGGCGCACATATAGTGAGTGCGTAAAGTATTCACGACTAAAACGATGCGCAGCTTGCAATAGGTGTGCATACTGAAAGGACCCCTCATCACCCTTAATAGTTAAATTATTATATATTTTGACAATGGCTGGAAGTAAAATGTAATTCTGTATGTTGTTGCAAAAAGTATTCAAAACATAACAATCACAAAAAAACATGAAAAACATTAACCAGGTATTGGTTTTTATTGGGATACATGTTACCATGTTTATATTGTAGAAATTTCAAGATATCATCTTAAATGACTGAAACTTTACGTTTAAATTAAGCAGACAGAATCTTGCCATGCGCCGTTGTCCATTATGCCTATGAGTAAAACTTCAAGTATGATCCACACATTAGGTTTTCTCGACTGAAACTTTATTTCGAAAAGTTGTTATGAATCTGTCCTTCTGAAACAATCAAATGTTTCTGAAGGTTTTACCCAATTCTGAGACTCTATTTATATATAGGCCTACTGGTGCTGATGAGGTATTCCTGGAATACAGCAAGTACCATGGGCAAGTACTGGGAAATACACTTGTTGAATTGGGCATAAGGCATAAGACTAACAAGATTGAAAATTGATGGCCCAAGTACAAACCCATTGCCTTCCAAGCTGCTGAGAATAAAACTATTTGAAATGATTCTGTCACTAGTAACAGGACCTTGACATAAAAATGATCCCAAATTACAGTAATATGGACAAATGAGTCCCAAGGCCAAATTTCTACCAGTCACTTATTTGGAAGTACAGATACTACATGCCCACTTTTGATTTCCATGGAAAATTTACATGTTGATTTGCCAAGTGGAATTTGTACTCATAGTGTTTGGGAGACACAATGAGAATATGACTTATTAAAACTTATTGCCTTGGTGGCATTCTTCTGGAAACATTAATCCTTTCAGATGGGGCTATTATTGATGGAAAGCTTTTACAAGGGGGAAAAAAAACAGGAACTTTGATTTTTGGGACACCTGAAATGTGAAATCTCTGTTGCACATTAACCGTTTCAAACCTGGACCAATCAATGGGATGAAGACCATAATGGAGGATGGCAACTTAAAGCACTGCAACACGGAGATCACTTGTCTCGTGATTTAGGGCCTACCATTTATCTAACAACCAGCCATGAACGCATGACAGAGGTCATAATTGGCACAACCACTAATAGTAATATCCAGAGAAAGGAATATTTACAGAGAATAAAAGCAAGCCTAATAACCCCTTCACTCTCTCATGAACTTCTTTAAAATATTATAAAATCTCTGAAATGGACAATTTCACTGTCAGTGAAAATATCATACCCCTTATTTCCAGTAATATCAAAACACCACTCTGTTACTAAGTTCAACCCCCTATTTACGAACATGGATTATTCCACACTGGCGAGGTTCGCCGACAAAAACAAACACCACTAAATTTCTTGAAACAACTTGCCTCACAATTGCATCCAAAAATCTAGGCCTACCTTTTTCCTCCCCCCAAAACAAACAGCAGAAGCCTTTCTGCCCTGGAAAAGAATTCTACACATAAACATATTAACTTTAAAGGGGCTGGCCCGGTTTAAGTAGAAGTTTTATCTTGATAGACTGGTCTTCACTCCAAAAATTACCATCGTAACTAAAGTTTCGCGTCGAGTTTCAAACCGTTTGATGCGAGGAAGCTAAAAACGTGATTTTAAAAGCCCCACAGAGTACAGTTTGAAATCAATATTGGTCGACAAACTGGAGCACATTTCACTCATAACTTACCAAACCAAACATCCTTTGGTTTGAGATTTGCACAGGGTAAATGAGAAAAATAGTACCTGTCTTCTGATATCAAAAAATGTGACCATCCCTTAAAATCGGGGCTTCTGGGACGAGGCTATTGAGCGGATAGCGGCCAATGGACCTAAAATTTCTAGGCCTAAATATTGCTTCCTCTAACCAAACCATTGACAGCAAGTTCATCTTCCACTCACAATTAAAAAAAAAGCATTCTTATACAGTTGCATGGCACTGTCTTATGCCAACAACCATTTTTGATCCTCAACAAACTTTAATACCAAATTTAATACTATATATGTAGCGGTTCTCGGACTGAAAATTGTCGACAACCCCTCCCCTCGGTACAACAAAATGCAACCACTTCTATCGAAAATAGTAATACAAATAATTTTAAAAAATGATTGGTTGTGGTCCAAAACGTGGTGGCAGGGGTGTTTTTGGGTTCACATCAAAAAAAAGCACGTTTTGAGTAAAAACGTACGAAAATCAGGATTTATTAATTTCTTAGGCAAAAACCATTTTTAATCATGAGCATACTATCAATCCGACCGTTATATTATAGATTGTTTTTAGTTGAATGTTAAGACTTTGAGCGCCCGTTTTTGATTCCGTTATGACGTCTCGTCGGCGTCTAAGGTCAGACCTACCTTTCAAACACTAATAAACGAGCCTGTGCACAAATGATCTGAATTTATTATAATGGGCAATTCCACGGGTAAACAGTGGACACAATTAAAAAATATCACAATTCAATCATCAATTTCGATATATTAAATTCAAACTTCAAAACAAGTCATAACACCTATTCAGCTAGTACAAAAACAACATTTTCAGTGAATGTTTCGATATTTTCAACAGTTTCGTTCTTTAATTATTAATCAATAATGTGTTCGGTAACAGTGTGACGCCAAAAGTCCCTATGAATTATTACGACATTACCATCAAAACCCTGTGAATTGTCCAAAAGTACAATCTTTTTTTTGTATGCATGATATTG
This sequence comes from Ophioderma brevispina, assembly GCA_023653785.1. NCBI lineage: Eukaryota > Metazoa > Echinodermata > Ophiuroidea > Amphilepidida > Ophiodermatidae > Ophioderma > Ophioderma brevispina. The sequence continues at coordinate 78,410 of JAMKCH010003736.1, forward strand.
GGTATAGTTTAAGGTTTCCGTGATATCTCCACATTAAAAATTTGTTGAGGATTATTAAAAATATGGCGTCATAATGTTGCATTCATGTCCGGTAACAGTTGTGACGGGTAACGTGTGACAAAAGGTTACTATAAATATGGCAATTTATTTTAAAATTCAAATTTTCAAGCCATATCATATTGAACTGTATGGTGTAGGTCCATGGGTAGTTTGGTGTATAACACGTTAGAAACACAGAAAAATACCTCTTTTCATAATGTTTCATATCATACCTGGGGTCTCAATTAAAATTAATATAACACTATTTTTAAAAAATTGCATTTTCCGGTTTTTGATGTGGGAGAAATTCAGAATGTTGGGTATTGTTATGTATTTGGTTTAATTGTAAGCCTGTTTGAGGTCTTATGTTATCCAATTCCACAATTGCAAATTATCTTTTTTAGTATTCACCATGAAAAAACAAAATTG
>JAMKCH010003737.1:0-35016 GCA_023653785.1 Ophioderma brevispina
GTGTTGCAACCGGCCTAAAAGCCCTCCTAATCAATAAAGGAGACCTTTACAATGGGATCCATATGTATATCAATGTATATAACGTATATATTGTCTCCGAATTCGGCTACCTTGGTAAAAGAACGCGGGAATTCTTCTTCATGGGGTCTATGTGGGTGCTTTAGGCGTTACAAGATCGATTCTACGTCTACTATTACATACATGATTGTTCCTAAATGCCAACACCTAAATTTTTAATGAGTTTCATTGTAGAATTGTCCATAAAATCACGAAAAACGCGTAAACACGTGCTCTACACATCAACAGCACGTTATGTTCTACTTCCCTTCTCCTCTGCCGAATGCCCGGGTTCTTCGGCAGTTCTGAGAGGAGGGAACTTCGGCACCCGGGTATTTCGGCACCCGTTGTTTTGGCACAACAGCACTGAGAGCTTTTCATGGTTCAAATGAACCATGAGGAGAGTGGTAATTATGTTTAGTTAGGTTCACTATGTTCAAATATTACTATTTGTTGGCTTTTTATGGAGATTTGCTAATTTTTGCATTTTTCTAAAGTTAGCTGTCACAGAAACAGAAAAATCAATGTTGGTATTTTTTTAAAACGCATATAAACAGCCATTCTGGATAATTCAAAATGGCCGCCATTATGAACCTATAATGTGCTATCTTGGCTTCTAAAGCACCTAGAAACGTAATTCCACCATCTAAACCCATTGTTGGAGGGTGTCAATTTCAATGCAACAACATTAGATCATGTGGCTGTGACGGCCATCTTGAAATTCAAAATGGCCGCCAAGGAAGTTGTTTTTTGAGATACATGTCTCTGAAACTAGTAGAGGCGTGATTATGGCATCTATACACATGTTTTCAGGGTCCAGAAATCCAATAACAACATTAATAACAACAATGGACCATGTGGTTGTGGAAGCCATCTTGAATTTCAAAATGGCCGCCAAGGGGAGACGTTTTTTGCCCACACTCTGGTCTCTAATATCAGTAAATTCATGATCCTAGTGTCCATAGCCAGGCTATACCCATGTTTCAGTGTCCAGGAATCCAATATAACATTGTTAACAACAACGGACCATTTCGACGTGGCAGCCATCTTGAATTTCAAATGGCTGCCAAGTAAAAGAGTTTTGCCTGCAAAAGGTATGCGAAACACATAGTAGTGTATTAGTAGTACAGAGTGTGCCCCTGCAAAAATGGTAAGGTTTCAAGGTTGAGTGTGAAATTATGTCTTTAACCATGCGTTAAACCTTGTATCTGGCATTTTCTGACACTGACACTTTTTAACAGGCTCGCAATTCAAGATGGCGGCAGGTATGGCTGCATTCAAAGATCTTAAAAAGCTAGAAATTACCACAAATCTCTCCAGTTAACATCCATAAGTTTTGATAAAAGGAACAATTTAAGTACGTGATATTATGTCTTCAAGTTGCCTATTAGAAGGTCATATCTGATGTCTTTGCTTTGTAAACATGCTTAAAATTCAAGATGGCAGCACAATGAATACCTTCAAAAATCTCAAAAACATCATATGTTAATATTAGCATATTCCCGAAATTTACGATAAAAAGTGTAAAAAGTACGAGATATATCTTTAACCATTAGAAAGTCATATTTGGCATTTTATTTGGTTAATTATGTTTAAGATGGGGGTCAATACATTATATGCCAGTTTATAGGTTTTAAAGATCGTGAAAGGTGCCCATATTTGCCACCATATGGAATTTTATGCAAGTTTAACAAAAGAGAACAATCCGATGACTTCTAACGTTTTCGTCAGAGTAAGGGAAAGACAAATATCGATGTCTTTATTTGTGTTTTACCTTTCATCACATTTTTTCAAAGTTTCAAAGACCTTGTAAGGTGGATCATTTTGGCTGCCATCTGTTAACTAAATAAAAAAAAAGATTTCCTGTCTCAGGTGGCCCAAAGGACATAATATCTCACCATACCTTTAATTTACACTGTGGTGAGGCATTCTTGGGTGATAGGATATGTATATGGCAATTTATTTGTAAAGGTTTTTTTAGGAAGTGTTGTCCATTTGAAATGTGAGCATGTTGAACAGATAATGATTTCTATTAATAAGGGAAGAACATATTTTTTGTACTTTGGTTTGACACATTTTTCGGTAACTTATGATGATAAAAATAAATAGGTAACTGAGAAGTCATAAGTTTTTGTTGTTTGAAGGTGGCCATACATGAATTGTATATGTTAGGAAAAAACAAAGCTGCTATATGTGGCCCTTTCGGTAATAGCCAAGGCCGTATTATCTCATATTCTTTTCATTAATGATTTTTGGATGCTATAACCAAATATATCTTTATTATTTATATTACAGATATTGACAATTTGTAGTTTTTAAATGTCTCAAAGGGGGTTACCACCTTGAATTGGAGCATGTTACAAACAAAAATACTAGGCTTTTAATGGTCAAAGGCACAGAGGCCAATCCCGTACTCTTCTCCTTCTTGCGTATAAGGCAGCAGCTAAATATGTTGGAGACGGTGGAGCCAGCGCACTGTTGTTTGGGTTTGGGGTTTGAAGAAGTCTATGTTCACCTGTGGACGAAAGGTAGGGGCACTCACTGAGAATGCGATCCGCAGTCTGTGATGGAGAACCACATGGCATGCTAGAGATGGCCGCAGCCCCATCGTGCATATTGCTGTTGAAGCGAACCAACTCCTGTGCGAATCCGTTTAAGGTGACCCATTCCTTGCGTGGAAGATTGCTAAAACCTCTACCGGGTGGTAGTTCTGTCATAGTTGTATGTGAGTTGGTCTGGCTTGGAATGTCTAGCCAGCAGTATTCCATGTCTTACTATGTGAATGGGGTACCTGAGATTTAGCAGCTTGTCGACCGAAAGGTCGATGGCGAGAGCATCCTCTGTCTGCCGAGCTGTGTGTTACTTTGACAGTGTTTATGCAGCAGGTGCTTGTGTGTCCAGCAGGCCTTATTCACCAGTTTGAGCGTGTGATGTTCTCTCTCCGAAGGCCTGACGGAACAATGCCTGCAAGCACTGGTAGAAACTAAACTCAGATGGAGTGGGACGGGGCAACCGTAATGGTGCTCAGTCTCTTTGAGTACTGTGGCCAGCTTCTTTGTGTGAAGCTGGTGCAACATGCTGGGCGGCATATTCAGCAGCGCTGTATACCAAGCCAAGGCGGTGGGGCGTAGACATCGTTTAGGCTGGCACCCCATGAGGTCCCAGCAGGGGGTCCAGTAAGTCGGCCAAGGAGGGTTATTCCTCGAAGATACCTCTTGGCGCATACGGACCTCGAGGTGCTGCCGTTAAGTAAGTTGCCGTTCCAGCTTCACTCCCGATAGGTTGTGTAGGATTGTTGGCAGAGGCGCTCCATTAAGGTAGCTGATGATGAGCCTCTTTTGGTGTTGAGATGGAAGGCAGTAACGTTGTCTGGCTTCACTCAGGCTTCTCCAGGTCTTGAGATAATGCCTGCAAGTCATAGGGCCATTCTGGCAGTAAGTGTACTTTCTACTTCTGTCCATCTGCTGTCCGAGTGGAGAGGGCAAGAGATCGCCGGCGTAGCCATATTGTCTAGATGTGTGTGTGAGGTAAATCGCGGATATAACAGTTTGAACAGCATGGGAGCCAGTTCAGATCCTTGTGGTACTGCGTTCCTCAGACGACGCAGACGACACTCTGCCCATCACTGGTTCTTGAAAATAAGACTAAAATTGTAGCAAGGTGACGATCTGGGATGGTCCGGAGAAGCTTGAGTGTCAGGCCCTGGTGCCACACGGTTTATGCTGTAGGTAAGGTCCAGCCAAGATGACCCTGCCTTTACGACTTCTTGCACAGCTTTCCTCAATATTATTTTGAGTTGTACAATCTGGTGGACCGTGCTCCGACCACGGCGAAATCATGCTTGTTCACCAGGCAGATAGGGTTCGACGACGGTCTCCAGCCGGACCAGGATCAATCCCCAGGCTTTTGAAAGAAACACACAGTAGTGATATTTGGGCGGTAGTTGGTTTGGGGAGGCGAAGATCAGTACGCCCTCCTCCAGATCTGGGGTAAAGAGACTGGTTGGTAAGGCAACATGTGTAGAACTCCTGGAGCCCTTCAAATACTTGTGGGCCGCATTTCACTCAGGACTCCGCTTGGTAATGTTATATCAGCTCCTGGGCGTTTCATCTTTTTAATTTGGCTGATAGCAGAGGTAGCTCGTCTAGTGAGAAGGATGTTGAAAGTGACCCGTTGCCCCTCCGGGGGCTCGACGAAGTTTGGTGACTCTTTTTTAAAACAGACGAGTAGTATGATCCTTATCATGTTCTTGAAAACGACCCCATTTGCGAGGCTTTGCTCAGCGATTGATTGGCAGTCACTGGACATTCGATGGTTTGGAAATTCATCCGGTGAGGCGGTTTATAGACCTTCCTGCTGGAGTCGAGTGGGTGAAGTCGATTAATTGGACCGTCTCCTCCCAGAGCTCACGGCGCGGCGTTTCCTGTCCAAGCAGTTTGTCAGATCTGAAGCCTTGGATGACGCTTTCCTTCCCCGGGTTCAGAATTCAGAAATCATTGTAAAGAGAATCACATTCCTCATCCCAGGTTGGATATAACTACGACGGACGACAGCCCGAGGGATCCCGACTCTAAAACGAGAACACCAACGACTCCACTCCTCAAAAGAAGTCCATGACGTGTTGTCTCTGAGCTTATGCTTCTTACCAGGGTATTTCTGGACAATTGGCCATCCCTTGTTCGAATACCTCTCTTTGTATATTCCTTGCAAGTCCAGCAGCGATCCTTGCGTCTGAAGATGACAAATCTCCTTTAACAATTGTTTTTTTTTTTTGGTTTTTTTTTTGTTTTTTTGGTTTGTTTACCTTTTTTTTTTTTTTTAAGGGTTTTCTTTTTTTAACCCCTTTTGTTTTTTTTTTTTTATTGGTTTTTTTATTTTCGAAGTTTTTTGTTTACGTCTTTGTGGGTTTTGTTTTTTTTAACCTTTTTAAAAAAAATTTTTTATTTTTTTTTTTTTTTTTTTCCTCCGCTTTTTTATTATCGGGTTTTTTTACTTTTTGTGATTTTTTTTTGCGTTTTTTATTTTTATATTTTTTTTTTTTTTTTATTTGGGTTTTTTTGTAACACAAACGGGTTCCTTGTACAAAAACGCGCAGTGGGTGACAGGCTTTAAGGCAAGGCAGCCTCTAGCTATGGAACACTTTGACCCATCCTCTTCGCCACTCCAGGGTCATCGTTACTTTTAGAAAGCAGTGGAAATGTTCATTCAACCAATTTCCGAATAAAATTGACATGTCTTATAATTGGCTATATGTCTCTGTATTTTTTTTATGTGCTACTGTTTCTTGGCGTAGCTGCAGGTTTTGGGACCCCGTGGACCAAACACCACCCGGGGCCCTAGGTTAACACGATTCTTTTGTTTCTTAAAGCAGTGGCGACTTTTATAGGGTCCTTCATCATTTTTCACTTTTATTTTATCGTTTTCATTTTTTTTTACCATATGCCACCCGGTTTATAATGCAAGCGGCCTCGCAACAAGAACAATGATAAAAGTATAGGCAGATGCAAACGAATCAGTGGCCCCTAGGTATGCTTGAAAAATTGCTGGATCAAATTCACGTCATGTCTATGTCGCACATTCCAGCATCGCACCCCTCCCTATCCAACACGCAACCACAAATACACAAATCGAAAGCACACAGTTTTATTAAGGTAACCATTGAATCACTGCAAACTTAACAAAGATATGAGCTAAAAATGTTTATGCCCAGAACAAAGAGTGTTGTAAAAATGAAATACCTATAAATACCATCTTAATTATTTTTATATAACATATTTTGGCGTTCTTCATCGCAGATTTGCCCTACTAACGTAACGTCTTTATAAAATCCTAATGTAAAAAATATTAGATTCAAAAATTAAAACTGTTCAAACGGAACCTTGGACCAACAGATCTCATTCACCGCCCCATTTTAAGACAAAATATTACTCAATAATCCATCTGATGCATGACTGAATTCCCAGAGCTTACTAAATACCTTGAGAGGCCCGCCAACCAACCTCTTTGATAATTTTATGAAATACGTGTTAGAGATGACTAGACTCTTGCTCTCTCTCTCTCTTCCTCCAATCTAGGGCCCAATTCCCCCTTTTCTGCAGAACGCGTGTTAGACTTTAAAGAGACATGGGCCAATCGGTATAAACCCCTTTCCAGATACAACACCATTTGGTCTTCATCTTTCATGTAGACGCATGGAGATTGTAAGATTAATAAGGATTAAAGGATTACAAGGATTGCACAGCTTATTCCGTAAAAGATCTTTTAACTCTAGTCACCTCATGAATATCTTAACAAGGACACACCCAATTTTGGTATTTGAAGAAAATTAATAGAGTTTTCTCATTTACCCTTTGAAATCTTAGGGCTAAAGGAATGTTTGGTTTTGGATGTTATAAGCGGAAATTGCCTCATTTCGGGGTCGCCACCATATAAATTTTTACCCAAGCTCTTGGAATTACAAAATCACGTTTTTTAGCTCTCATATCCATCAAAATGGATTGAAATATCGCGTGAAACTTTACAGATGGGGTTTGGAGTGAAGGTCTTCTAATTAAGAATGAAAACGTTAATATATTTAAAACGGGTCATCCCCTTTTAATGTATAGCATTCAGGTCTGGATGTGCCATTAGTAAAATAACGAGGAGTTGCTCCAAAATTTAAGAGAAAACACAAGTCAGCTTGGGGCCCATAACCCGTGTCAATGAATCCACGCTAAACTAAAGTATGCTTTAGTCTTTAAGCCCCTCCAGGGCCTTTTTTTTTCTCCAAAGTCTCGTTTTCTCCAGAACTTTCGGGCCCTTAATTTCTCAATTATATAACCTAGAAAAACAATGCTAAGCATTAATGATTGCATGGCAGGTCAGACAATTTTGCATTGGGTCATATAGGCCCAGAAGGGACCCACAATTTAAGTACAGAATAACAAACCGCCTTCGGATCCCATAATAAAGGTCCACTGAATCCGTGGTATTATGATTGTCTAGAGGCCCTGGAAAATGGCCATATTAATTTTTAAATGCAGACTGGCCTACATTGAACTTAAGATCTTCCTCGGTCGCGTAACGGTATCAGGCAGGCTATAAGGCCCCTGAATTAATAAATACAGCGTGATAGCAGTAGGCCCTGTTTTTGAAATTTGCAAATCTTATCATTTTTTCTCCCTCCCTCCCTCCTTTCCCTTTTTCTTTTTTCTTTTTTCTCTCTTTCTCACCCTCCCGTCTCTCCTTTTTCTCCAAAAATTCTTTGGCCCCTAAACTCTCGGGCCCGTGGACTCTGTCCACGCTGTTCCTATGGTAGCTACGCCCCTGACTAATGTTTATTGAATATGTGTTTTACCTCAAGGTTTTTTACTCTTAATCTATCATGTTATCGTGTTTAGGCCAAACACAAATTACTTTTTATTTGTAATACGATATTTACTATTAATATTAGGGCACTATATCAATGAGGTTTGTATTGTATTGTATAACACAGTTATTGATGATATAACCATAAATATACAACATGTATGGCAAGTAAGAGTTTAAAAAAAATCTTGAGAGGATGGCAATTATGACCCCCATCTTGAAATTGGGGCATGCATAAACGAAGCAAGTTATCGGAATTGGACTTTTAATGTTGAAAGACTTTATTTAGCTTCGATTATATTACAATTTTCGTCATACTTTAGGATGTGGTATGGTTAACTAAACATATTACAGATATATGGTAATTTAAAAGTTAAAAGATTTGTAACGGTGGCCCATATTGGAACAATCTAAATTTTAAGCTTGTTGGAAAACGGAAAAATTACCAGATAATGTCCTACAGGCCAAGTAACAACATATATCAGATCAATTGGCACATTTATCACATTTTTTGAAGGCAAACTGTCTGTCTGCTATGCGGCCATTTTGAAATTTAAGATGGCTGCCATAACCAGGTGATCCAATGTTTCTATCAAAATATTTATAGAATTTCTACACATGGAAAACATGGATATAAAAATACTGGAATCATGGCCTTCTGCGTCTTCATAGGGAAACCGATTGGGCAAAAGCGACTTATTGGGTGGCCCATTTGAAATTGATATGGCCGCCAAAACCAAATGATATGATGTGTTATCAAGATCTTATTGGATTCCTTGACCTCAAAACATGGGTATAGGACACCAGAATCATGCTTCTACGAGTCTCAGAATCCGAGATATGAGCAAAATATTGGCGGCCATTTTGAAATCCAAAAATGGCTGCCATAGGGGAATTTAAAAAAAATGCCCAACTTGATTTTCTTATTTGGTGACCCATAAGCTTTTCCAAAAATTATAGTTTCCCTAATCTCCTAAAAGCCAACACAATTACATAAGAACCTACTAGTTGGCATAGTAAACTTCTCTGGTAGTTTGCCAAATTAACAAATTGAGAATTCTGCCGCTCTTTGACTTTCACAGTAAGGGGATACAAGGTTTAGTAATTTCAGCATGTTCACCGTCGTTTTTTTTCTACGGAGTTATAACTATGAGCGCCATTTATTATATTAAAATTATAGTATCTTTTCTTTGTGAACCATTACGTAATGCAATCAGAAAAAAAAGATTTCTTTCAATTATTACCGGTTGTCCCTAAAAAATGGAAACCCTCAAAAGCGGCCCCCTGCAACTTTTCAATATACAAGAACTGAATCTTTGTGCTTCAAAACACAAGAAACCATAAACAAAAGAATGCGCGTGGGAGAATGTGTATTGTCTAGACTACTAGAACATTACCAATCGTGGATAAAATGAAAAAGTGTTACAATTCTTTATTCGCGCATACCTCAGCATATGCATTCTATGGAAAGATTTTTTTTTCGGTGTCAGAACCTGACAGAAATGCACTTTTTAGATGTGTAATCATATGTATGGTCTACTTTTTTCTTTTCGTGAATAGGGGGGCCTTTAGGGTTTTCTTTTTTGAGACACCCTGTAATTTCTTCGTCGGGGACACGCACTCGTAAATTTGAGCGCTTGGAAATTTTGGTAACGTCGTATCGGGGGTCACTTTCCGTAAATAGTGAGGAGTTTGATTGTCAGTTAATCCTGTGGCATGCATGTGTAATCTAATATGATGGCTCTAGCCGAATGCTTACTCAAAATGCTGATTGACATTTCGGCCTAGTGTCGCTGTTTTAACACACTTGCTTTATTGTTTGGTAACACGGCCGCTTCCATCGCCTTCAATGTCGATGTTCACCAGAAATTAGCGCTGTAATCAAGCTTCTTGTTCTCGTTATTTTCAGAACGCCTGAATTTCCTGGACTGACCACATATGGTCCATGGTAGGCTTAATGTATCGATTTCCCTCCGTTGTGAAGGTACTGTTTGGTTGTAATGCTCGCTGTTATAGTGGTTTACGTCAGTCATCTTTTTGAATCCATTTTATGTACCCGTCTTGGACAATCAAATTCGCGGGCTGTAGTCCAAAGGTAGTAAAATTAAGTTTTTGTAGCACTTCTTTCGGAATAAATAGCTTGAAATTGAATCGAGCGGCGGCGAAAATGGGAAGGGAGTGGGCATATTCTCAGAGGGGAGCTATCCCCCCACTTGCCAAAAAAAATACAAGTTTTGCCGAATGTCCTGCTAATTAACACTGCCCAAGGAAGTGTTCTGAACCCAAATTTTGTTTATTTGCGATTTCTCTGTTACCATTGCAATTGTTTCAGGGTGATTTGTCTGATTTATAATACGTTTCTCTGATACAAAAAACTGTTGGTCGGTCCCATGGCCTAACCCTTGCCTTGTACACTAATGGGAGTGAAAACAAAATAGATATTTGCTAATTAACAAATTAAATTTCTTATTTTTTTCGTTTTTTGATGCTGTTAAGGGAGATCGGACGATAATTACTAAATAATTAATAATATTTAATCAAATAACCCTTTATAATGCTGTAGCTCAATTTTAATGTTGTCATGATCGTGGTCTTAATGTGTAAGTCTATTGGAAAGACCAGGGCCGTACCCTGGGGGGGGGGTGGGTGTGCGATGTCCCACCCAAATCTCCAAATTCCAAAAGGTCCACAAAATGTGTGTGCGACGAATCGTGCTAGGAAAAAATTGGGTTTTAGGTTTTTTGGTCAGAAAAGGGCAATATTGGGCAAAAGGTCCACTTTTGCCAATTCACCCATCTATTTGGCAAAGGTCCACTTTTGGAAATCCGCACCCCCCAGAAAACATCCGCTACGGGCCTTGGAAAGACCACAGGTTAATAGAATAATACCATATGGTATAACTTGTGCTTGATATATTTAATGGCTGTAATATTTAGCATTGGTTAAATCTAGAGTAGATCTAATCACTTATTTTTGGTTCAAATCATATCATCGAAGTTGCTGAGGCTGAACATGTGCGAACCACTTTTTTCGAAGATGCCAATTTCATGACTAAGGTCAGAGGTCCAAGTCAGATTTTGATTTTTATGTTTTTTAAGTTTTTGAGTTTTATTGATTTTTTAGTTTTTTTGTTTTTGTTTCATGATCAAACTCCTAGTGTAGGCTACAATGTAATTTCGTGTTTTTTTCTGTTAAAAGCAAATTTCTCTTGATTCATTGTGTTTTTGGTGTAAACATGTTTGAAAAATATCTTGATTTTTTTTCAAAACGTTTTTAGGGTGTCAAATCCAAGATTGGCAAGCCCAAATACATAAATTATCTTTATATTAAGTATTCTGAAAACAGTATTAGGTCCAACTTGACGACAATACCCATATTCTTCATACCAAAGAGTTCAAAAAACATCTAAATTCATCCTATGGCAGCACATTAAACAAATCCAACATGGCGTTCCAAAATGGCTGCCAAAAAGTATTTTTGAAATATAAACTCTGCATAACACCAATCAAGAGGAATAGGATTCATCAAATTCATGGGTGTATATCTGTGGTCTAGGAACCCACAATCTGACATTTTCTTTTTGTTAACATACTCAAACCAAGATGGCGGCTAATATGGCCGCCAACGCTCTTACAAACTACCTAAGTTATTACATTTGGGGCAGAAACATCACATTGAATACTCCTGACAGAAGAAATAAATTCCAACATTTCTGTATGCTAAGCGCTTTGAATCCAGATGACGGCCACCTTAACACTGATGAAAGTAAAATGTGTTTGTTTTTTCACATAGATCCGTGTCATAACAATAATTTTATAACAATTAAAAAAAACCACCTAGATTATACTTGGGACCAAATGAACTCATTTAACCATTTATGGGTAGAAAAACTATTACTTCAAATCCACAAATTGTTGGCTAATATAATAGCTTCTGTGAAAAGGGATATGGCAAAAGCGACCGTTATTTGGTTTGGCGCCATTTGAAATTTGATATGCGCTAAAACAAAATGATATTATGTTGTTATCAATGAGCTTATTGGATTCCTTTGCGAACCCTTGAAAACCTGGATATAAACACCAGAATCATGCTTCTACGAGTCTCAGAATCCGAGATATGAGCAAAATATTGGCGGCCATTGTGAAAAAGCCAAAATGGCTGCCATAGGGGAATTTAAAAAAAATGACAACAGTGATTTTCTTATTCGGGGAACCATAAGCTTTCAGAAAATTTTATAGTTTTTTTCTAATCTCCATAAAAGCCAACACAATTACATAAGGAACCTGACTGCGTGGCAGCAGTACTTCTCTGGTAGTTTGCCAAATGACAACATTGGGAATTCTGCCCTCTTTGCAACTTTCACATTAAAGGGAATAGGCCGTCGGAGATTCTGGCCCGAATCATGCTCCAGGACCATGACCAGTCTTATTAACTCATAAGGCAGCTATTCCATAATTTTTCTACTTCAATCACAACTCTGGTTTTTATGATTCCAATCTCCAACGCTAAAATACAAATAAAATTCATAAACTACATTTTGTTCTGGAGTCGGATTCGAACCCACGCCTTTAGATATAAGACGAGGGGCCCACAGACACGACCACGCAATCGACCGGCATGAAGTCGGTTTCTTAGTACTTTTGTAATACTTCATATAAACATTAACGAATAAAGCGCACACATAATAATTAATGAATAGCGCCCCTATTAGACGAGTTGAAAATATATGCTCCTGGAGGCATGATGTCGGTCCAAAATCTCCAGAATCAAGGGGATACAAGGTTACGTTAATTTCAGCATTCCCCTTCGTTTTTTTTTCTACGGAGTTTATAACTATGAGCGCCTTTATTTATATGAAATATAGTATCTTTTCTTTGTGACCAGTTACTGCAATGCAAGCAGAAAATGATTTCTTTCAATATGTACCGGGTTACCGCCGCCTGCGTGACTCCTCTCTTGAGACTAATCAAAATTCTGTCGTTGTTAATTTCGACTTGCCAGACTACCCATAAGCCCTCACGAGTTTGATCATCGCATGCCCAAATGCGAATTTGCTGCAAAACTTTAAACCAGTATTTTACAAAATTCTAGAGGGTGTCCAAGAACGACTATGTCACCATTTGATGTATAAATATGTTTCTTTAGAGATGACGTTTTTGTTTTTTCCAGGTTGACAGCACCCTAGTTTTTAATGGCATTTAAATTTTGCTTCATCATTTTAATGTGTTAAGCACGTTGTGTATAAGCGGAATTGGCGCTGCCTATTTCAACTTACTGTTGGCCAAGTTGAATATTTTACAAACAGTTACATACAAACACACACAAAAAAAAAAATTACACATTGTAAACGTGGACACTGCACTGCAACAGGTGGACGTTCAGTATTTTGTTGTAACACCATTCCTATAGGGAATATGACGCGACGTATCGTATACCCTGGACGGGATCACATATGAAATGGATATGGTGTAGGCTGGCGCTTCCCAAACACGGGGGGCATTCGGTGACAGAGGACTCAACAAATGAGTCTTTTGGTGAACATTTTCAAAAAATTTTCTCCCAAAAGGGGTCTTTAGGTGACGGTGGTAAACTTTCCAAATGTGGTCTTTGGGGACATTTCCAAAATACATGCATGGGGGGGTCTTTGGGTGGACCATTTTCACATATACCTGGGTCTTTGGTGATATTTTTCAAATACATGGGGTCTTTGGGGTGAACAGCGGTGCTGAAAATTGGGGTATTAACTCTTTGCGTGCAGGCGCGCGAGTATACTCGCTCAAGATGAATTTTGTCAATTTTTGTCCTTCTCTGTTTATAACATTTCCAATTATTTATTTTCATGAGGCTTGAAAATGCATTAAATGAGTCAAAAGAAGACATAGCCTTGTTGTTCGTTTTTTAGATGGCATCCCCAATGACCTACAATATTTGGAAAGCAATCTCGAATGTCCCCTGCCACTATTGACTTCTGTGTTATCACTTTATAACAGAAATTGCTCAGCGTTTGCAAATAGTTAACAGCCTTACATACCCGTCACCTCCAAGATGAAGCCCCCCCCCCCCTTAGGTAGTTATTAACCAGCAATATGGTGCATGTCATGCCCCTCATGTCAATCAACTTTCTTGTCCCTACTTGATATGTGCAACTTGTCAAAATAATAACCTCCACCAAATTACACAATTTATTCGGAGTCGGCCGCAAGGGGAAACTCCATGAGCTTCAAGTTTTGTACCCGCAATCGATCAGGATGTTTGTTTGTTTTGTTTGTTTTGTTTATTTTTTTTTTTGGGGGACAAAACACAAAGTGTAAGACTGTCATCTGTGCTTTGGTCAAAATTCTTCTGCGTGAGAGACTTCATACGGTTTGGCAAAGTTTTCCAAGAATTAACCAATCAAAGTCGTCCACTCATTGGCGCATCCGTGGCTAAACCAAGGGGGGGGGGGTAAATCTTGGACCCCCTCTTGCCCCTCTGAAAAATTAGTGATTTACATAGGCGATATACACACTAACAACTTTTATATATGCTTGCCCCCTGAAAATAATGTGCCCCCCACTTTGCCCCCCCCGAAAAAAAGCTGTTACTCCCCTGCAGGCAATACACCATAGCCAAACAGACCGATGTACTAGCGGGTCAGCTAGACAGGAGACCAATATGCCAAAATTGTCGTTAATAATCATAGCCTGGTGTGGGTGCGGTAGTGTGGCCACTATGTCACCCCACCTCTTCATTCATTGATCGCCCCGTGATCGCTTCAGTTTCAGCGACCGGTTGTGAGTCTGCATGTCTCATAGTCCCGGGCTTCATAATACAACGGAATAAAGCGTGAAACTAATGTTGCTTGAAGATCGACTGAACGATTGCCCTATTTGTTCACCATTTTCTCCCGACTGTGATCCCGGATGACTATATCTCTTGCCACAAGGTCCATTTTTTTCAGTGAGTCACTCACTCCCCTTTACTCAGATAGCGTGAGACCGCGCGAAGCTCGGGCTTCCCATAGTTACATACAGGCTGTCCCAAACAATGTTAACACTCGGGACACGGGCATTTTGTAAAACGAAAAGTACGAATGGATCCTTGTTTTTTGGTATTTCCTTTGAAGCCAATAAACCAAGCTTAATTTGTCCATTTATTGCATCCATCGATACGTAAAACAAAAGATATGCTTAATCAATTATGAGAGGGCGTAATCATCTTGGTCCGATTTCTGCTTAGATAATTGGAATGCATGATTGCAACATGAATACACTTGGCCTCATAGCACATCTTCTTTCGCATCTTAAAAAGAAAACAAATAGATTTTGTAGTGTTTTTCTATAAATTAAGACTTTGGATTCCTGCCAGCGTGTTTTACCAAACGTTCTTCGTTGGATCTACCACAACTGGCCTTCTAACAGAGAAATGTTTGGCTGAGTTTTCTTGCCATTCTTGCCGTGGATCGGTATGACCTGTCACTGGTTGTCTTATTTCCAATTCTGCCTGCTTCATTATTCCCATGTAGGTTTATTATGCTCGGAAGTTTCTCTTCTCTTTCTTTTTTGTTTTTGTTTACTTTAAAATGGTTTTGGTTGTTTATTCTGCCTATAGAATCATAGATTTTTCTTGGGAATCCAATAAGGAAGTGTTATGATTTGGTGGGTTTTCGTTTTGGTTTTGGTTTAACATTCTGTGTATTTTGACAGAGCGATTTGATAGGGCTAAAAAAAACAGCTGCTACAAAAATGAGAGTGAACTGACTGATTAATCTTTTAACAATACAAAGTATTACTGATCATAAAGACATGCTCACACTTTATGACAATAATAAAGTTCAAAAGGGATTGTCAATTCTTCATAGGCTCAATTGCCAACAATAACACCATCAATATCCCAATTTTTGAGTATGTTACAAATCACGTTTTACACAATCTTCACAAAGTAACCATTTTGCAAAATCTTAGACCAATCCTGAATTTGTACTCTCCTTTTTGGAGACCAAGCATATCTTTGTCTACTATCACATTGAAATGAAATGAACGGCAAATAAAAGCTTATTTAGTTAGCTTTAAGAGCATACCAAACAAGCTCCATGGTACTTTATTTTTTTACAAAATGCTGTGTCTCGCGTGTTTAACATTTATTTTGGGCAGCCTGTACTAGCAAGCAACTCTCTTGTCCTCTTTTCAAAGTCAGGTGGCATTTCTTTTCAATAGTAGATAACCCCTTTGTAAGTAAAGTATTGACAAGTTATGTAAGCAGGATTCGGGTCAATATAGTTATAAAAGAAACTCAGGAACTGGCAACCGTACATTACATTGTTATGCGTTTCCCGACATACAGTGCAAAATCCCATCGTACTGCAAATGTCACGTGCTTGTGCCATGTGACGAAGTCTAGCCAGAATGATCACGCAGCCCCACTATACCCGGGTGCAAAAAAAGAAACCCCCATCAAAGCGCCCCTACTAACTTTTCATATCAGAACTGATCTTTGGTCGCAACACCAAAGAAAACCATAAACAAAAGAACGTGGAGAATGTGTATTGTCTAAGGACTACTGAAACAGTAACATCCAGTGCTAAAATGAAAAAGTGGTACAAGCATTCAATCGGCCATAACTCAGTCCTATGCATTCTATTGGAAAGATTTTTTTCGGTGTCAGAACTGACAGAATGCATTTAGATTGTAATATATGTATGTTTTTACTTTTTTTTTCTTTTCGTGAATAGGGGCGTGTGAGGTTTCTTTTTTGAGCACCCGTATTTCTTCGGTCGGGGACCCGCACTCGTAAATCTGAGAGCTTAGCATGAATTTTGTGACGTCGTATCGGGGGTCACTTTCAGTAAAAAAAAGTGAGGAGTTTGATGTCAGTTTCTTTAATACATGTGGCATTGCATTGTGTAAATCTAATATGAATGGCTCTGCCGCATTGCTTACTCAAAAATGCGGATTGACATTCGGGCCTAGTCTCGTTGTTTTACACACGAATATTAATCCGCTACAAACGCGCATTGCTTTATTGTTGGTAACACTGATCACCGCGTCCAGCACCCAATGTCGATGTTAACCAGAAATTAGCGCTGTAATCAAGCTTCTTGTTCTCGTTATTTTCAGAACGCCTGATTTCCTGGACTGACCACATATGGGCATGGTAGGCCTAAGTATCGATTTCCCTCGTTGTGAAGGTAATGTGGGTTGTATGTCGCTTGGAAAGTGGTTTACGTCAGTCATCTATTTGAATACAATGGTTTATGTACCGTCCTGGACCAAATCAAATTCCGTTGTTATCCAAAGGTATTTAATACAAAAATCAATGTTAAAACATGATTTTTGTAGCACTTCGTCGGAATAAATAGCTTTGAAATGAATCTAAAATGGGCAGGGATGTGGGCTATTCTCCAAGAGGGGCTCTTTCTCCTCACTTGCCCCCCCCCCAAATAAATAAAAACAAAAAAAACAACAAAATCAAAAAACAAAACACAAGAACCTATTAATACATAGTAAAATCAAATGTCGCAGGAATTATGCCTATCATTGATGCAACAAAGTTACAATGACTCAGTATTTTCAAATGTCACAAACAACAAAAAAGATGTCGAGAAAAGATGGTTTGGTGTTAGTTTTTAAAGACATGGTGTGTTAAAGTAGCGTTTACTGTGTTTGTTTTCTTTTAATAAACATTTTTAAAGTTTCAAAGAAACCGGAAGATTGGATTTAAAGGTATTGCCGACAATGTTCAGGATGACTTCTCTGGAACAAATGACAAACAGTAAAGCTATAACTTTCAAACCGACGTTGCGAACTCAAGTGGAGGGAGGGTAGTATGCCCAAGTCCAGCACTCTGAACGGTTTCTTTTCACCTTAACGCATAACAACTGGGACATTATAGGGACACAATGGCACGAACAAAATATGGTAGACTAATGAAATGGACCTTACTGAAATCACTTCACAAAATTAAAAACAATTGGTGTTTACATTTTGTAAAGTAACTAAATTATTTTCCTTGTAAGCTTCACTTCTCAGCCAAGGATGTGACAGTTACTGCCAGCATTATCAAACTTGAAAAGCATGTAGTCAGCAGCTCACAGACCATTGCTATTGTATAATAGTGCTAATCCTGGCTAATCCACCATTCAATTGACAGATCAATATCTTACTACCAAAGCCTGAAGTTCAATGTCTGAATGCTTTTTGACTTGTGTCACCAAAAATGCTATACACGTAAATTCTGGCAGGGATGTAACTCCTTGACTTTCAGTGCAAGAATTGCCACCAAACTCAACGAACTCTTGCAGTTGCTATCGTTTTTACAGAATATGTAGACTGAATATTTTTTCATGCATTAGTTTAACAGCAAGAGACTAATGTTATCTTTTAAACATGAGTTGCTGACGAACGTATCACCCAGAAAACAATTTTAGGCCATTCTTCGGTCCCCGTATGTGACCTACAGCAGTGAATTTTGCTTTTATTTTTTTTTTAAACCCGGTGCCTCTTTTGTCTCAACGTGGCTGGTCTGTTGTTGCTTTTGGACATGATTGGGACTTGAGTCTAAGCCTGACCAGGGGGATGGTGTTTCGCTGGATTGGTTCTTTTTTCCTGGGGAGAAGATAAAGTTTAGTCACGTGTGTGACGTTCTGAACGTCACACACGTGACCGAATTTTCATTGGTGCCCATGACAGGGTGACCAATCTAGTGTGGGTGGAAGTATTGTTTTAGTATAGCGGTCCGGTAAGTACGTATATCCTGTTTCTAAAATTGAAACGAAAAAAGTTGGCGTAAATTGAAACCAGCGTTTGAAAATTCTGAAGACTGGAATAATACCGAAAGGCATTGTGGGACAAAGGGATGCGGCCCGTAGCGATTGCGTGTTCACTTTTCCGTGTTTGTGAGCACCGAAGTATCCGACAAAAACGTTCAATTTTCTCGCTAGGTTCTATAGGTTCAGACCCAATTACGATACATATTCAAAATAAAATATAGTAACGGACCCTCTGATGCAAAAATCCCTTCGTTTTCCGGAGATATTTGAGATTTAGTTTCGTTTGCATGCATTCGCTTTGACGGACTGATAACGTTAATCTCTCGCACAGTACTAATTTAGATAATATCTTTCGCAGTCTGTGACACAGACTACACACTTTCCAGACCGCCATATTGTTTTAGTTGGGTTTGGACTCAAGGTTGTTAGTAATGTTAGGATTGGTAACAAATTGATTGTGTTGACGGCAGCAAAGTGGACTGAAAGTGGAAATTTGCTTGTTTTGGGTCACAAACGTGAGCGAAGAATGGCCCTTTACCGCCGTACTGAAGCTGGCTTCTTGGTCTGATGGCAGGATTATGGACAGAAAGAGAATTGTAGAAATGATGTTTTTTATGGCTATTTGTCTGTTTTGATTGTTGCCGATAGTGAGTATCATTGTTTTTCGTCTCTATTTGTTTTTACAGTTTCGCTTCACCTGGACAGCGAACATGACGCATTTAATCTAAAAGCCCTTTTTCGAATGTTGGTTGTTGTCACTGCATTTACAGCGGATAAGACATATGATGGCTTACAAATGATTGCGTCCGTACAGAAGTATATGCCCAATACACCAGTTATTGTATACAACATTGGAATCAAGGGAAAACTCTTGAGAGATGTAAGTGTAACATTAGTGAAAACATATTTCCTTTCGCAAATAAGAGATACTATCACATTAACATTCTGAGACCTTCTAGTTCCATGTTCTATGTTCTGGTGTAACCCTGAAATACATCAGAAGCCTTCCAGTACTTCCACCGTGGATGATTGCGTACACTAGAAATACTGCAAAGAAAATGTCACATCATCTCCTACACTTTAATTATACAGATAGATTACAGAATCTACATAGTCGGCTGACGTAGGAAGGGATAACTATGAGCGGCCATTAATGTAAAATATCTCAAAGAAAAACGTCAAATAATTTTGAACATGGTCTAAATGCTGACAAAGGTGTCAAACATAGATAAATGTCTCAACTGTTGAAAAAGGGGTCACTAAAGATCAAGATATCAAAATTTGAGGGTCTCAAATGTGGATGAAGGGAAATAAGATAAATGTGTCAAAGGTTGAAAAGGGGGTCAAGTACAGATAAAGGTCTTTAAAATGTTGATTAAGGAGTCGATTATAAGAAGAAGTGAATCCTTGTAAGGAGAAGTGAACCCGAGCGGTTAAACTAATGATGATTTTCCTGCCACAAAGTAGGAGACTTCAAGTTGATAGCAAAAACTCAGTTCACACACAGGATATTAGGTTGTCCTTATTGTTCCATGATTTAATGTATGAATTTCGCCGTAAGTAAATGTAATCGTCTCATCATTATTTGATTCCAGTTCAGAGATATAATCAATTCAACACGAACGATTCAAAGCACAGCTCCCTTGATAATTATATCTCAACGAATTTCCCAATCAAAATAAAGTTCAATATCACTCTTGGAAATTATTATACCGCAATCTTCCAATCAGATTGCGAACACCATTTCAATTTCAAAACAAGCCGGTGTAGAAGTAGTTATGGTCCGGCGTACTCATAGTCCGGGAACAATGGTGAACAATAGGGCAATCGATTCAGTTGACTCTTCACGCAACATTAGTTTCACGCTTTATTCCGTTATCGTCTATGGAGCCCCGGACTGTGGCTCCCGCCGGACTATATCTGCTTTCACACCGGTTCTCGACTGGACAGTTTTGTTTACTGCCGCGAAATTTCAAAGAGGTAGCGCTTTTCCGTATTGTCATACACAATCAGCCCTGGGTCGGCCATACCTCCTAATCTAGAATCTAGCTATTATAGTTAAAATAGCCTTAGAATCAAAATTAAACGGGATATGTGTGCTAATTCCTAGGAATTAACATATCACGGCATAGTCAAATACATAATATATTTTTGTCGTCAGCGAAGCAGGAGCACATAGGGATTGCTTTGGTGTGTGTGTATCTGTCTGTGGTCAACTTTGTTAACCTTAAACATAATTACCCACTGTTTCCACATACATTTTCATGTTACTATGGGCCACTGATTCAATTGATGACCTCTGATGCTCAGACTTTCTGGTTTGGTACAATACGCCCGTTTTAAGAGTAGATGAAATTTTGACGAAAGATTGAGCATTCATGGATTACGAACTGTCCATCTCACTCACTGTCACTCAAAATCTTTCCAATTCTTTTTGTACGTCTGTACCATAGTTGATCACACAATTCAAAATCCCCCATTAATGGTGGATCAATTCTCATCATCATTTAGCTCATCGGTTTTGTTTATACTTTGCAAACAATAGGGCCACCTTAATTTTAGTAGACACAGCTACTAGAGTAACCTATATGTTCCTTATTTTCTATCGAAATAGATAGGGAGACTTTGCAACGTAAACGTTCGGCATTTTTATTTCGAGAACTACCCACGTCATGTTCGAAATCTGAACATATTTGCATGGAGACCTATCATCATTCAGGTATGTTTGTTGAAATTACCGTAACTGTAATGATATACAATTTATCTAAATTTGCATGTTTATCAGGAAACAGACTAACAAACAAACAAATGAACAAACCAATACATTCTAATTGGTCACAAATTTTTATTGAATCCAGGATCCATTCATGATGCTTCTGAAATCTTCCCACTTAAAGTATGATACCAAGATACCGAGAATACTTAGCGGGAGGAGGGATGTCCAATCTTTTGGAATGAACAGAATGAATGAATAGAATACACGTCCTACTGAAGTTTGCTACAATGTTGTGTTTCCCTCTATTTCCTGTAACATTTCTACATACGTCATTTTGGTATTCAGTTTTTCCTGACCAAAAGGATGGGTTCCCCTTTTATTTAAATTTGTTGGTGTCTCCTCAAAACTCTCCAATACCCTGGTGTAAATTTTAATTGGTCTCTAATAAGGGATGCGAAACGCAGTATAAGTAGACCTTACATCGGGACGGGGATCAGTCCATGTGGGAAAGCATACTGAAGGTAACTTCTACATGATTTGGTAATTACCACCGTTACAGGGAGTTTCTGACACGACCCTAAATGAGACTCATATGGGTAAATGGAATACTACATGTATATGCGATTCACCCTGCGAGTATTTTGTTCAGGATTGCTCCGATTTTGATTGAAACTATGATTTTTGGTCATATTTGTTGACATATTCAGTGAAAAGATGCCATACTAAAATTTGACATTATGTGAAAAATAAATGCAAGAATTACAGAGTGGCTATGTTCTTGATCAGCCATTTCCCAAATGAATAAAAAAATTTTCTACATTCCCCACATTCGGTATATATGTAAACCCCTATTGCTTCCAAGTATCGAGCTGTAAAGACTATGTTTACATACACTGTGAGGATGTAATTGGATACACGATTGAAAGAAGGCCCAATACACATTTTGGACCAAATTGCTGGCGTTGGTCCTTTCAATGACGTTTTCAATGTATGTACTTGGGGACTGAACATGATACTTGCATTGGTAATATAATACTAATATCTTGTGGCTTTGCATATTGTAAAACAGGAATCGATATAAATGAATTTGTGTGTAATCTTTGGGGAGGAGCCAAATACTCGTTTAACGTTCGCTGAGACATTATTTTCACATACGCGTGATCACCATGGGACTGTCTTTCATCTTCACAGTTTTGACCCTAAAATTCCATCCACGCAAGAGACATATATATTACGAAACTAATCAGAAAGAAATGTTCAATTATTTCCGAAGTTCAAAGAACAAAGTCTTTTGCCGCCCAAAACTCGCCACCATATTTTAAAATTGAAAAATGGACGAATGCGACTTGTGCAATAATTCTGTGATCAAGAGAAATACTTAACCTTTACAAGGGTAAGAAAAGGCCTGGAAAACACCGATATTTAGACGTACAAACAGGGAACGTTGTTATAGCGCCCCCCCGCAGTATGAGGATAGCATGGTTATGAGAATGACTTAGGTAACTAGTTGCCAGTCCCTACAGGATTGCTCTTGATTGCAACAGCATACGGGAAGTTCTATCCAAAAAAAATTGTGATTCATCATCTTAAAAACAGAAAAAAGAGAAGAGAAAACAATTACTTATCAGAAACAACCATAGCTACTATCTTAGATTAGATTTATAATTCTTCAATAGCGTCATTGAACATGTCATGGTTACAATGGACCACTCTTATCGGGTCCTCATCAAGCCCACTAACATTTGAACACCGCCCTCAACATTGAGGGACAGTAGGACTGAGGCCTCACCCAGACGGGATGAGTTTCCTCTCCCTATTATTATAGACTCCCTGGTAAGAATTTGATGACGTTTTGTCGTAGAAAAGTCAGACCTAGTGGTAAATATATAGGAGCAATCACATCCATGCATGTTAAAAAACAATTTAAATATATAGAACCACAGATGCGTAGCGGTTAGTTAGAGCGGTTAGGTTATAGACTAATGATAATAAGATAGTGGGTTCGAATCCCGACGTAGTCCTAACTCGACCAAGACGCTTCATTTTACCTGTCTCATTCCAGACAGTTGTATAAATGGGTAATAAATTACGCTGTGAAGGTGAAACAGACTTGTACGGAGGGAAGGTAACAGACTTGTATTATACGGAAGAGATAATAATATAATAATGAAATAAACGCATTATTGGCGCTCTACAGAGAACACAGCGCCTTACAACAGACTTAAAAATACGAAAATTAATATACAATATAATAAAGGGAAAACTACAAATCCACGTTAAACAAATCTTTAAACACAGGAAATAGTATGTTTGCAGGAGCGGTCGCCAGCTTACGCTTGGCACCCGAGGGATAAACAAGCCGTGTGTGTAACATCAGAGGATTACCGTATTTAGCCTTCGTCTTGTACCATCGATAAATACTATCCAACACCCAATTCGACACCCCCCCACCACTCATACACAACTCACCCACAACATATTGAAATCGCTTATATTTAAGCAGATTATGAAAGGTTGCACTCCCACGATGTACTTCCTTCTTGGTTTTTTTCACTTGATTTCCAATGTGCAATTAGATGACAAATGTACCTTAGCCCAAGAGATCAAACCATAGGCGAACCACAAGTTCGATGCCTCCGCAATGGCCCTCATTGTGTATAAGAACCTATTACACGAATGGACCCCTGAAAGGATTACCACTAAGTATATGGACAAAGTGGTGGATATCGATACAATAAGAAAAATTTTAAAAGAGGAAAATTTTTTTTTAATAATTAAACTAACTTATTTTTATATATTTATAATACTGTACATGGTGTTTTTGAAGTACATAATATTAACATTACTGAGCCATTAATATATAAAAACACCAATTATTTAGACCATGGTGAAGTGGACCAAAATAACACAACTGATAAAACAAATTCTGTAGTCCCCATTTGGGGGCTAAAAGGGAAACCCACGTTGTAAATTCATTAATAAAAAAAAAAAAAAAAAATTATTACGATCACATAACTGTTTGTTCCGCACATAAAACGGGCACATTCTTTAAAAAATATAAAATTTTTTTATTTTTTTTCTTTTTTCCCAATATCAGAGACCAATGGATATGTAGAGACTTCAGCAAACCATGAGCTAAAGATAGTACAATTGGGCCGGGTATGTAGGGCACCATGTTATGCCAGGTGGTACACTCCACGATTCGGGTTTTTGGAGTGACAAATACCGGCCATCTCTCACAATAACTAACAAGTTGGACATGATACATATAGTCGTTGACACTAATTTTCTTCGAACGCGGTAAATTGAATAGAATCTGAAGTTAAGCAATAAGTACGGATTTGGTTTCTGCACAAAGTTGTTAGGTCAAAGACTGCAGCAACTTCTCTTTGGATGTTTGTTCATGTTTCTTCCTTTTCGAATAACTGATGAACAAAACATGGCCAAAGGTAATTGAAAACACGCATATTGAAGCTCAAATTATTTATTATTAAATGAGGAAGATTTTGTCCTGAAAAGTAATCAGTCTAAATTGGAGAGCGTAACAGCTGAAATCTCTCAGCTGCGCGACAATATAACAATGGTCCTGCACTCCAGATGAAAGGGAATTTGAAGTATTTTTCTACACCGCATACGGGCCGGTGATTGCTGAATATCTTTTACCCATTGTTGCTGAAGTCTAGTGATCCAGTCACTGATATTGGGGAAATGAAATTTGAAGTGCATTTAATATTTACGAAAATATAAACAAAATAACAAAAATAAAAAAAATAAAAATCTTAATAATTTATTATGAATTTACACTTGGTTTTCCTTAGCCCCAGATGGGATACAAAAACAACAGCATAGAAGGACAGGTCCCATCGACTATTATTAGGAAGAAAAACACCCAATTTTGGTAGGAGCTAGATTTGGTTATTACTGCGATTTTTTCGTAACATGCTTAGAGAGAGAGAGAGCAGAGAGGGGGTGTGTGGTGTGTGAGAGAGCGAGAGGCGGGGGAGAAGATAGAGAGTCCGCCTGCTGTGTAAGTCTATGTCATGAACACTGCCTCTAGCGGGGACACTAATGACTAATGGACACAATCCACGATCAAAGGAGGCAGTGATCTGCTCTCCTATCGCTGAGAAAAATATGCTGGACTAAAGTAATAAACCGGCCATTGCTTCAGCGGGTGTTGAGTACTCATGATAGCCCTTCTTAGAAATTTCCGTCCACGATTGTGTCTAGGGCCGATAGGGACAAATTGGTTATTTCAAAAACACCTCTGCTACTGCCAAATTGCAAGATGCTGGAATAACGGGCAACATGGAAATCATATACGCGTCTTTGTACATGTCTATGAACGATAATATAAAAAAACCCAAATTGAAAGTTCCCTATGTAGCTGGTGTGGCAGGAGATATTAGTCCTTCCGACTCACAGTCCACCACTACGGTAAAGAATATGGCACTAGATTCATTTGACTCTTCACGCAACATTAGTTTCACGCTTTATTCCGTTGTTGTGTATGACGCCCGGACTATGGCTACGGGCGGACCACTGTCTCTTTTTACATCGGTGTGCAACAAAGATCTCTGTTATCACCATTTCTTTTTAACTTCTTCCTAAATAATTTGAGTTCGCGGCTTAATTTTCCGACATTCATGAAATAAAAATTGGTGAGACCTATGATATCAATCATTTGCTATATGATGACGATCTTACTTAATTCAGTGATAGTCTTTGGCTTACAACGTCAATTAATTATCCTCGCAGATTATTGTAGGGCATGAGTGGTAATTAGTTAATATTGATAAAACCAAGATTAGGACCATTCTTCAAAAAAAGTAAACCTTTTTGATAAAAAATTAATGGTATTAACCAACCTTTCAAGTTTCATGCATGATAAACACCCTCATTTGCATAAATGAACGTGTTAAATATTTTTGGGCAAAACTGAGATTATTACACCATTTTGCTTCTTTAGTTTTATTTTGAATAACTATTCATTTTTGTTTGAAATATTGCATAAAATAGTTGCATAAAAAATTATGTTGAAAAATTACAAATTTATAGGAAATAGGCAAGTTATTAATTAACAAAGAATTATTAATTGACTTTGGCATATTTCATGTCAAAAGCCAGTTTGTGTGTACCTTCCCTTACACAAAATAAATGGTTTAGATCTTTCTTCTTTCAAAAGTTATTGATGTGCTAATTACTTTCACACACGTGACCGGCACTCACCATTTTTGTATTTGAAGGACACAAATGTCTGGTCATATTGAAGAAGGTAGCAGTGTTAACTTTTGTTATTAGTTAGAATATGAATTATGATAAATTTAAGCAAGAAAACAACAATTAATTTTAATAGACTGGTATAAACCCTATTTCCATGTGTTTTTTAAAGTTTGGGGTGAATTGGGTAAATTGAGCAGACTTGGACTATTTCAACACAGGAAATGTGCATACTAGGAGTAGCATTGCTCTTTGCAGGTTATTACTGACATTGTGATAAAAGTGTTTGAAATAGTTGAGAATATGGAAATACACAAGATTTTATTACAACTTCATTTTTGGTGCACATTAACAAAGGTCACCAATTTTGTATTATAAGTTAATGGAAATGTCACACACGTAACCACCAATTCCACACTCGTGACCGTACTTAGCGATATAAATTTCTTTATTACCAAGTAAAGTTTGCTTGTCACTTTTAATTACCAACACTGTTGTAATCATAAAGAACCGTTGTCTTTCTGAAATAACTATAAAAATGTGAGTATTTAAATAATCACATAATTTAAAAGCTAAAATCCCCTTTTTGTCTGACGTCACAAACGTGACTGACCTTTATTTGCCCCTCATGACAAAATAACCAATTTGGCGAAAGTGGAAACACTATTTTGGTTAGGTTTGGACTAAAGGTAAATTCTTATACCGAAAATATTAACAGATTGGTTATGTTGGCAAAACAGCAATGGGTTGAAAATCAAAATTTACCCTTTTTAGGTCACAAACCGAAGAATGGCACATTATGGTTTTCGCTGCGATGGCCAGTTGAAAAAAAAATGGCATTATATGGGCGAAAAAAATTGAAACTGTAAACTCCTTTAAATATATCTTACTCACACTTAGTTCGCCAGGCGCTTGGTTTAAACGCAAGAGGATCTTAGCACTCCAGCTAAGAAAGCCCTCTTTGGCTGTAATATTATAAACAAAAAGTATGCTCGTCATCCTACTGATGTCATGTGTGATTTTTTTACGCTAAAATTTCCCCCATCATGATTCATGGTTGTGAACTAGGGGGTACTATACGCTGTCAGAATTGTTCACTCTAAGAAAAAAATACGGCTTTAGAACCGTTTTTGTCCTCTATATGGAACCTTCAGGAATGGAACCCTCAAAATGGTTCTTAAAAATCTGAGAACCTCAAAAGTTCCTAACAGAACCATAAAAGGTACTCTACAGCAGAAGAACTATTTTTGGTTCGTTGAAGAACCTTACATGGTTCCATATAGAGGACAAGTTTAGAACCTCTTTCGCGCCTTTTTTTCTTAGAGTGCTCAGAGTCATTTAGCGTGCGTCTACAGTAAGGTGCATCAACACGGAAGTGAATGCCGATTGGTTTGTTGAGTAGATCCGCCTCCCCATTGGCCCGCCCATTGGTTAATCGCGCATGAGGCTACCCATAGACTCCGCCCCTTTTATGCAGTTATTACGCGTTGCCCACCTCTGGCCTTTTGGCGGCGCCTGTGGAGTGTCTTCCAATTCTTGGGGGGGGGGGGGGGAGCCTTCGGGCAGTCGGGCTCGCCATGGGGTGTGATGGGCCTGGTGGCCTGGTCCCCCCACCGGCGCCCTTTGGGGATCGGGGAATTCCTGCCCGGTCCATGGCGCTGCAGTCGCGGTGTCCCTGTCGGTCATCCTGGATCGATGACGGGTGGTGTGGGCGGTGGTCATCCTCTGCTTTGAACACAAAGCGAGTGTTGGTTTAAAAAAGAGAATTGGGCCGATATCTTTTGTTTATTCAAACCGTAATGAGAGTTATCAAATATTGGCTTCGTATTTTGGAATTAAATTAAGATAGAATTTTATTTCATTGTTATCGATTTCAATAAAACAAAGCTGGACATGGTCAGAAATTCTGGGTTTTAGAAGTGAAAAATATAATTTGCTCAATACTACTTCTACTACTACTTCTACTACTACTACTACTACTACTACTACTACTACTACTACTACTACTACTACTGCTACTACTACTGCTACTACTACTGCTACTACTACTGCTAAAACTACTGCTACTACTGCCACTACTACTACAACTACTGCTACTACTACTGCTACTACTACTACTACTACTACTGCTACTACTGCTACTACTATTACTACTGCTACTACTGCTACTACTGCTGCTGCTAATACTACTACTGCTACTACTACTACAATATGTAAATAACCGTGTTGTGTGTCCCAGTTGCCAGTTAAAACACCGTTTTCTTTTCATTTTTTAAACAGTTTACGAATACTGTCAATCTGTGTGGCAGAGAAGTTTTTTCAAACTATATTGTCATCGTCTTCAATTTTGATTTGAGTTTTTACCCCTTTATCTTCTACAGAATCCTTCGTCTTATATCCACCTATGATGATTTCCCATGCTATTACAGCGGCATGAAAACGGTAGAGTACGATAAAGGGGTATATCACCAGCCTCATTGCTTGCGCAGTTGTTTTGCTAAAGAATTTTCCTAGGATCGGCGTACTGGAATAGGTGACACTTTTATCTCGGTAAAATCCAAGATCAATTCCAGTCTGCATCCAGTCAGCAAAGTTGAGTCCAATGATGTACACCAGGCAAATTTGAACGACTCGTTGATGCACGTGTCTTTGTTGGGCTTCTAGAAGTAGCTGTGTTTGAGTCCATATTTGCAATACCGATAACACGGGATATATGAAGAGAATTGAGTCCATCAAAAGCTTCTGCTCTGTTGTTATTGTAGCATTATCCGAAGATGGATTCACTATTGAAGCAGGATAAAGGCAAATCATAATAGTAGAATTTGCACTGTCTGTGTTGCGATCGTTTTTTAGTTCAAAAGCAGCAGCCATAACCCTTAATGCATAAAATATCAATACGACTAACCCTGTCAGTACTAACACACACTGACTAACATTAACTGTGGAATAGTGAGACGATGAGCATATCCTTAACTGCCGTAGAGCATAAATTGCAATGCTGGAAAGTAGAATTCCATAATAAAGAGTCTGAATTCCTCGAAATATCGAAACTCGCTCAAACTGACTGTATTCATCAGCAAGATTTTTTGTATGTAGTAATACAGTTGTGATAATAATGTACGAAAGTGACCATAAAAATGACGCTAGCATATGCCATTTTAGTGTTTTCTCTGATTCATGCATTTCTACAATTTCTACATTATTCGACTTTTTCTGTGATTCATCTTGATCCAATTTACCGAAATTTTCCTTTTCTCCCAAATCTATCGATGAAACCTTTGTATTTGCATTTCGCATTTCCATCCAAATATCGTACAACAGAGCTATAGCTATTGTCGTAAATTCTTCCTGGTACGGTTCAGCAGAATGTTTCATGAAGAGGTACACATTACTGAAATGTTCATTATCGTCAGAATCAGGTTCAAGATTGTCGTCTTCTGGCCATAGAGGTTCTACAATATCTGTCACCCACAACCAAATCTGTGCACATATCAGCACTGGCATTGTACCGTGATACCAGAACGGAAGCTGCAAGTGTTTCGCATTGACGTCTATGAACAAAGAGAAAAAGAAGATCTGTAGAATAATTGAAACTAAGCGACATGAGTTTTGCAGCAACTCGATTGTCATTCCGCTTTCATGCTCAACAATTTTAAGTATGCAAACCAAAATGCTGCCGATACCAAAAACTAATATCTGTAAAAGAGCTGGGCATTCTTCAAAAACGTATAGAACAAATATTTTTATAAATTCGGGTAACCTTTTCAGCCTGTCCTTTAGCAGTTCTTTGGTGGATTGTTCAAAAGACGTTTTCGCCTTTTCTTTGAAGTACCATGCGACAAAGGCAGACGAAATGGCAAATATAATTAATGAGCACAATATATGACCGATTTCAGGGACAATTGCAAACTGAAGATTGCAGAGGGTTTCAGATGAAACCAGAATAGGAGCTGTACTGAAAGCTATTCCAAAGCTTGCAATGACAGTTATTAACATTATGTGAAATGGTTCGATTCCTTGTCCATTTTGACTTTCCACCTCGGCGGTAGTAGGAGATCGGGGGATGGTGTCATAGTTTGCCTGCGGAATATTACAAGAAGAACAATAGTAAATAATCATACAAACGAGATACAATTATGCATTTGAGTATTTCCTATTAACTAAGACTACTAATGAACGGGAAATATTATCAATGTTTATAACAGCCGCCAAACTTTGAACCGTAACACAAGTCTTCAAGGTTTCGCTTTAGAATTCATTTGAATGGTAATTACTAAAGGAACATACACCTTTAGTAAGACACGCGTGAAGTGGATAAAGTCTATGAGAGATGGGTCTATGAATTAATTAATTCCAATGTGCAATTTAGCCAAAAATATATTTGTAATACAATTAACATTACGCATGACCTTGATATTATAATTGGTTGATTAATTTTATACCAGATGTGTTTTGCAATAGCGGTTGTATAATTACTGAGCTTTGCAATAAATTCGAAAAACAAATCTCGAGGTGAAAGAAAAAAATGCTTGTAGTATTTCGACATATTTTTTTTGAGTTACGAAAGGGAAAAACATAGCCCTACCATGGGAGGATTTTGTTTTTGTTTTATTAGATAAGTAGTTCACTGTAGAACGGCTATCCACCCATCCACTTAATTATTGCTTGAATTTAGTTGTACAATGTAGTCAAAGAAAGGAAATAACATATGTGATAATTTACCTACCCATGGCTTTGATGATTAGTTGATTTTTTTGTCAAATCTGTTTACTTATTTCGTGATACTTAAAATACTTAAACCAACAACTCTACATTCAAATACAAAGTTTGAGTTTATTTTCCTATAATATATGACTGCAGTAAAATAGAAAACAAATCACTGATTTAGGGTGTACACTACAGTCTACAATCACGAAAAAAAATTGTCGGCGCATTAGAAGCTATTAGGTATACTTTGTTAACCTGACATTGAAAATCATACACCTATATTAATATGGGAGTTGTTTTTGGTTTTATTAGATGTCTGATGCAGGTAGAATTTCCATCCATCTACCAAGCCATCTCATCTATGAACCGTTTGTCTGCCCGCCAAGTAATAAAAAGATGAATCACAAAATAAAGCAAAAAACTAAAATTAATTTCAAATCAAATAAATGTTTATATTTGAAAACATATTCTACAATGAACAGAAGATTGTTTAGGTTTAGGAAGCATGGTATTCAAAATGAAACCTAAGGGTGATTAATTTATATCGAATCCGCTTGCCACTTCCACTTAAACTACAGTACATGAAGTCGTTGCTCAGGTGTTTGGAAGTTTCAGTTTCAGGGTTAAAAGAATCAAGTACTATAAATGTTACTACAGTATTATATTGACTAAAATAGCAAATATAGGTCCACTGTGAATGGCCCTACATTTGAAAAAAAAAACGCATGTTGCGTGCTAGTGACACGCTAGTATGTATTTGTATGCATTCAGTCGTGAGACTTATAATGAAATTATTGTAGGATGAAAATATATGTTTTAAGTACATTACGAAGACTTTATCTCCAACCTAAGTCGGCTAAATAATTAAGATGGCGTATAACTACAAACATGATTTTCCGTGAGTGCAACGGAAATTCAATTTGAGTGCAACAAAGTCGTATCTAACACCTAATTAGACCTAATTAGCCTAATAACTCTGCACTAAATTGAGTACTTGAATTCATTTACTTTTGTACAATACTTAAAAATACTGAGTTTAATGTTTAGTGCAAGAAGGTGATAAATACATTTTGGTATGTTATTTTATATTCCTCCAAAGTCAGCATTTTGGTATAAAATGAAATGAACCGTTCACCTTTTTTATTTGCACACCTTAAAACCATCACCTTACAAAAATAAAATGGTGAGTGCAACAAAGTCGAATCTACCAGTTACCACATTTTTGGCACATAAAAGAAATTCAATTTGAGTGCAACAAAGTCGTATCTACAATTAGGCACATTTAGCCTAATAACTTTGGAATGAATTGAGACGGTCGGTTGAAATTATATCAAATTATGCGTATTCACCCTGTTTATAATAATACCCCTTCCCTATCGCAAAATGCTCAAGAATGACAAAGTGGCATTATCGAGATATGGAATCAGCATGTCAATGTTGCCTAGAAACCATCAAAACAGTTCATGCATGCTCTTTTCCAGGGCAGTCAGTCGCTAGGTAGCTCGATAATGAAGTCATTCGCCCGATTCTGTTTTCATGATCCCGTTCATTGCGAGAGTTTAGTCCAATCTGTTACATGGCCGAACAACTTTACGATCGAGACTCAAACATGGTAATTGAAGTAATTATAATTATTATGATTTGGTTGAATATTTAATTTGATTTTGAATGATCAACTACACCTCATCGTATTTTCCAGAAAAATGACATCCGATATTTTATTCTTGAACCAAAAATGACAATTTTAAAATGTACCCTTTTTAAAGGAAGTCAGAACATGCCCCCTTTCCATCTACCCCCTGTTTGTTTTACTTAACATGTGAATTATTTTGCAACTTGTATATTGACATCAAACTGCAAGCTTTCTGTTGGCGCTACCTTCATTAGGGTAAATGCATTCATTCACATCCAAAATTGTTTACCCAAACTCTATAAAACATTCGAAAATTTTCGATTACACTACGTCTCTTCATATACATTTGCACAGTGTTCAATATGACTCGCCTGCGGTCAGTGCACACAATTGCGCGCGTGTTTGAAACAGGTGAAGCCTTGGCATGCTTGATTAGACTTGGTTCACCTGGCCTGCTTTGTGTTAGTCAATAGAAAAGCAGTAACACAAGCACAGCCTAGTTAATTTACAATGCGATTTTAATTTTCACGAGACTAGTTGCTACCCCATCATTGTTTTAATAAACATATCAGCAAAATTAATGAATTGTTTGAAGATGAAGGATGTGCTTATCTATGTACCGGTCCATAGTAATATATAATGTGTGGTTAGCAAGGTTTGGCACAGTTAAATATTATAAACAATTAAAGATAATATTTTACAACGTGTTGTTAAACGTGTTATTAAAAACTTCTGAAATAGGGTCTGTAGGCTGTTAAAGTTAACAACAGAATAATCTAAATGTAATTAAAAGTTCAAATAACCCGAAGGTGAATTTGTGGGTTTAAGAAGGAACTAGTTGTTCGTAATTTTGATTTTTAAAATGTTGTTCAAAATGTATGAATATTCAAAATACCGCTATGCTTGGAAGCACCAGTGACCAGTCATGCATAATTGCAAACACAGAGAACCGATTTCTGCATAGCTAGGGACTGACTGAGGGGCATTGAACCTATCGCAGTACTAGTTGATTATTGTTTTCAATAGTTCGTCCGACTTTGCAGCGCGCAGTAATTTCCGATTAAAATTAACCTAGTTAAAGACCATATGGTGTACCATTTTATCTTCGCCCCACAAGCTGACAAGTGGGTATTCCCATACATGAATTTGGTAAGAGAGAAATTTTCACTTGCAATGTTCATAGAAACCTAATATTGATTTATTAAACAGACACGAGGACTTTTCCAGAAAGAAGCGACCCCCTTTTTTCGAACCCAGTTTTTTTTTTATATTAGATCACACCTAAAGTGAATAAGTCGAATGCGCCGTCTTTATGTATAGATGATGATATAGAATTTCCTTCGGGCACAACAGAAAAATCATAGCATGCTTTCCTATGCATGGGGACGATTACGATCAGGCAGGTTCAAAACATAGTTTTGGGATTTCTTTTTTTTTACTTTCGTTCTCAGTAGGTGTTCTACAACCGATTAGGTGCATATTGAGGGAACTTTGTATCCTCAAAAAATCTCCTGTCCCTTCTGGGTCATTCTCCGATAAAGAGTCCAAGTTTGGTCTCCACAATGACCAAACATCAACAAGGAATTCCTGAAAATCATTGAAAATCGTAAACTGTAATGGGCGATCTTAAAAAATATCGATTTTTTAGTATAATAGCCTAAAGTTTATAGTAACGTATCTGGTGTAACGTATCTGGCCGGCCTTTTTCTAAATCATATCGTCCTTGATGAAGGTACATGCTTCACCAACTTAGTCTCTATACCTTATCAGGTAATACCATCATTGGTATGGGAGTCGACGTTATGTATCACGGCGTTTAGCAAGAGCGTAGCGGGAGGGAGGTAACGTATCTAGTGCGGTATGAACGTAACGTGAGGGATTTCTTTCATTACTAGGCTTGGAAATTGTTACTTAAAACCAGATTTTTATGCAAAACATGGATTATATAAACATTGACATCTGCTCGATTTATCACATTTCTTATTGCGTTATTTTTAGCAATTTTGTAGCAATTCGAATAATGGCAACGTATCTGGCTGCAATATTGGCGACATGCTATCAGAGAATTCTTGCGAAACTTCAATAATCCAATATTATCTTGTTTTGAACTTAAAGGAGCTTGTTCCGATTTATGTGTATTGTGTTCTCTACTTGATATGAGAGCCTGTCACTTGCACATACACCCCATCAAATACCGTGGGAAACAAACTTGCGGTTTTGATGATAGACGCAATAATGCATGTTGCAAAGCCCTATTCAATAGTGTGCTAATATTGATGGTTAACCACTAAAACGGCGGTTTTTTGTTTATATCTTGGGAATGAAATGAATTTGAGGGCTCAAATTTCAGGACGACACTGAGAAAAATACGGCCTTTCATCTGATATCAAAATCGATACTACTTCCGGGTAAATCAGGGGGGTCCCAAAGACAATCGGAACACGCACCTTTAATAATTTGGAGATAAGCAAGAATTATGCATGATCAGCCTTATTGCTTGATACTTTCTCGCCCGGTTATAACTTCTAGTCCGGATCATTTTGAAAACATTACTCCTGAGTATAATTTATATTTATAAACAGACAAAAA
>JAMKCH010003738.1:0-97167 GCA_023653785.1 Ophioderma brevispina
CGTCGAGAATCGTCGCATGATAACTTCAACATGTCCGGGTCAGTGCAACGGGAGCAAAAGAAAATCTTCACCGGTGTCTTTGTGTAAGAAAAAAAGTCCGCGTCACCATCGTCTCGTCATGTATAGATGGCCCCTGTGATCGGGTACCGTTCACGGGTAACGCCATGGACTGATGTTTTATCGGACTCTACGACAGCGCAGGAATGGTCCATATCCACATCCGTTTCCACCACCTCTGGTAACACATCCAGGAGTGCATTGTTTTGGGGTTGTAAATATTATAATAGGGCTGTTTTGATATTAGAGTGTATTTGTGCGCATGGCTACAGAAGCGCATAGCTCTGTAGCCATGGCCCGTATGTTCAAGGGTATTATGTTTGATAGAGATTACTTTTGCAGGGGAATTTCTGGAGTTTTTTAGTTATGCACAGGTAATTAACATAAGATGATTGATGTGAACTTCATATTTTCTTCTTAATTGGATCATGATATTTTAACCTAAGACTTTTGAACACAGGTTTCCGAGATGATTTTTTCATGCAGTGGGACCGAGACTGCCAAGTAAATGCATTTAGTCATTTCACAATTACCGTTTGGAAAACCCCGCCCCATGCCCAAATCGAGCAGATCGTGTCTACCCTACCTGTACAGAACCAAATGTATAGTCTCAATCTTGATCGATTACGCTGTGACAACAGAGATACAGATGCTTGCCTGCTTTGCCGTATTGTAGTAAACCGTTAACGAGATGAATAGTTTGTTGTCACGTGTCAGGTTACCATGTCACGTGTCGGTATCAGATATCGTTTGCTCTTCGGGGGCGCCGAATATATAAATCCGACTATGTTAAATCAAGGTCTGTACATGACCTTCTTCCCAAAGTGCTATTATTTTTTTTCCAAAAGACACCGTGTATTATGTCTAAACAGTACAAAATTTACCTTTTCCCTACTGATTCAAAACCCGGACGTACGATGACGATAAATCGGTTGTTTTTTTTTCCAATGTAGGGTACTTATTCATTTTACCTGAATGGGTCCCCCGAAGCAAAAATAATAAACCAATCAATGCCGTGACGTCCCATCAAATCTTATTTTTTCAAAGTTGGCTGTTATTCCATAATACATTCTTTTTAAATATTCAACATCTGTAATTGTTCTTTAACTAATTAAATATTCAATTGTCCCCGCATGAATTTGAAAAAGAGGGGTTCCCATAAGTCTACAAACTGACAACATAGTCAGCCGCTAAATACCCTTACCGTGGCCTGAATGAGCATACGGATCCCCGTGTTAGTTTCTATCAGGCTTACGCCACTTGCGCGCGGCTTCGGGGGTTATGCTTCCAGATTTACACGCCTGAAGCTGGCACTTGTCCTGGGCACTACAAGGCTTGTGTCATCAGCTGTTTTAGGCTTGGTAGTCATCCGGCTTTCTTTTTTCGGGCCAAATATGGCGCAAGCCTTCTTTTATCCCGTCCTCTTTATAGAAGGGGATTCCCTCTTCTTTTTCATCTTCTGGTTCTTCACGGTAGCAAATGACTTCTTCACAGTTCTGGAGCAATTGAGTGGTTTCCATCTTGTCTGCATCGGTGAATACTGGGTAATTTGTCTTCGCATGGGTTCTCCACATAACATTCAAATATGCTTTTCCATTACCTTCAAGAAAAGATGGCTTACTGGTAATATTAAGCTCTGTATAACGTTAGATAGACGCATGAAGATGAGAAAGAAGGTGGTGGTTCAACTGCTACTTCAAAAGATCACCTGTTCAACCGCTATCATCTCAATCGGCTTAAATCTAATCGATTGTACAAGACTTACGCTACTTGCTGGAGACCTTACATACACCTGTCATTAAATCACAGAAACCTTTCCAATTACCCAGTTTTAAATTGGTTTAGACAGGTCTATACACATGAGTTGTGCAGTACAGCGAAACGGTACTCGCCTGCATCAGTTATAAACAACCTTTGACCCCAAATTTTCAAGTATTTTGGCCACTTTGTACACTTTCTGACACAAAAAGTATGGTTGAGATGGTATTGACAATGACGTAATTAATCATCATCATATCATATTTCACAGTAAAAACCGATTTTGTAATTAGGCTAAAATAAAACATCTTTTATTGACCCCAAAACTTGAATCAATGTTAGCTTTACCGGAACAAAGGATCGTTTTGCCTCTTTTTTCGTTAAAAAGCCACTGATGTCCTCAATTATTTCGCCACGATTAAAAATAAATAACAACAGTCAGAACAACCGCGGAGTTCATTGCCAGCAAGATGTTTTGCTGTAAAATTATAGTCTATTTTAGTGGGAGTGTGTCACTTACTTCCTGTTGTGACACCTTCCCGAACGGCCAAGCTTGAGGCTGTTGAACACATTACTTCAAAGGTCCAATCGAGTGGCCCTTGAAGTTTCCTAACAATGAGCTGATGAATGAGAGTAATCCTGGGTAATCGGATTGCAAAATCGAGCCATCTCCTTCTTTCTCATCTTCTCTGGATAGACGAGGTTCAAGAACAGGCAAAATTATTGGAGTATACATAATTTTCCGAGACCGGTACCCAATCGACACTTCCTCAGTCAATCAAACCAGTGAAGAACAATAATTAGTCAAAATGCACTTACGTTGGTCTTGCATTCAGCCGACGATATATACATTCCATCGTGTCAAGCCTTCTTTCCACACGGATCTGTACTCCATTAAATAGTCAGAAAGTGCTCACCTACTACAATTAGCGGGGCGTAATAAATTACAGTGTATGTTACTACTACTACTCTTTCTGTGAGATCTAATTTTCCCTCTAAAAACAAGGCAGTGCCCGCTCTGGGATTTCTGAAAAGTGCAATAAAATGCAGTTAAGAGACGTTAGGGATATATAATAAATTCTAGATTATATATTGTATTTAAAGTTATGAAATCGAGAGGTTTTTTCCTTTGAACCTTATCTTCGTCTTCATTTTCTCTCCACTTTGTTTACTCATTTTGAACTATTACGTATGTACAAAATAATGTCTACAACGGCGAAATAACAGCATTGTGTGAGGAAAACGACACCCATCAGAATGAAAGAAACGTCGTAGGTTCCTGTGACGTCAAAGAGCCAACCTGCAAGATACAAAAAAAAAATAAACTTCGATATTTCGCTTTGATTTATTGTGTAAATATTGACAAAATATGGTTTAAAGCCACTATCAGCGATCTCTTCAAAATGTAAACAAATGGCGCCCCTATTTTTCATCAAAGTCAATTGTTCGCATTGTTGTATTGGAAATAGTTGTACTAAAGATCCCTGTAAGTGTGGTAAGCTAAACACGCCGTGTTTATCAAGAAATGACGATTGTTTATGCACCGTTTACTAATAAAAGTCGGGATCCGACTTTTATTGGTAAAAAATTGCCGCTTTAAATGCTTTATAGTGTCTGATTTTCACAAACAACGGTATTATTGATATGACCTAACACTAGCAATTTAGAGACAAAATGGGTATTTTGAATTCGGAAAAATGACTAATTGTGGTTTTAAGTTGAACGCCATCTGGGCCTTCCAAATTGATTATAATGAGCTTTTGGACACCACGTTTGCTCCCCAGGCTGGAGCATAAGTTGTGTCAATCGTTCCAGAGGGGAAATATTCTTTAATTTGAGTACTGATCACAATAGCAGTATCGATTTATTTCATAAAAGATTGGGAGTTGACAATCTAGCATATCAATCCTCGCTGGTCTAGTAGTATAACCTCTGCACGAACAAACTTCTTCGTAACAATTACAAATGAAGAGCGCCGCTCATTACTGAATGTGACTTCATATTTGTGATACAGCTTGGGAAGAGTTAGGAATTCTGCACTGTGTGTTCATGACATTCGAGAGACTTCTTAGACCTCAGGTGGTCAAAATTATATGCGCAATGGTAATGGGAAAATCCGGGATGGTCTCGGCTATTGGAAGCTGAAAACAGAATTCAAATCAGACTTTCCGTTGGTGAATGCTGGTGTTGTTGTTGTGTTAGTAAAGTTGCACCATGAGTCAATCCCAGAAATTGGGGGTTGAAAAGGTACTCCTAAATTATCGTATATTATGCGCGATATAATGTGATTAGTGAGATGTACTATTTGTGTCGATGCACTTGGTCAATTCACCACACTGCTGTCCTCATCTATGCATCGCACACCTTCCAGTCTCCTAGATATTTTTATTGGTGATGCCAGTGTCGAATCTGAAGACTCTGCTAAGGATCTTGGTGTTACACTGGATAGGACACTTCAAATGAAAGATCGCATTAGGATCATTGCACGCTCTGCGGTTTTTATCATATACAATATTTGGGCGGATCCATAGGTATTTAGATGAACCTACCACAGAACGTTTGGTAATTTTTTTACCCCTTATAGATGTCTCCTCTTATTTTTTTAGTATTTTTCTTCTCGGCATTCCATTTGCCAAGCCTTTAGAAGTTTGTTATCAGTTAGGAAGGGCTAGATGATCCTGAACCTTGAAGTGGTTGCCGATTGTGATATCAACTCATACTGATCCGCGTGGAAACTACGGTTAGTGGTAGGTGGTCAAGTCAAGTCAAGTAAAACTTTATTACTCCACGAAGGAAATTCGCCTCTTAACGCACATACAAAAATGAATAATAATTTACGAGATAATATGTATACAAACTTGCATTAATACAAACACACATAGAATTACTAGAAAACAAAATTATAAATCAAAGACAGCACTGCCACGTTGATGGTTTGAATTGTGGAGTCTGATGGCTTGTGGGATGAACTAGCTGAGATATCGCTGAGTCAAGGCAGACGGCAATCGCATGCGACCAGATCTCGAAATAATCTGACCTGCTAGACGATCGTTCAGAGGATGACTATAGTCACCAATCACATCCGTTAGCTTTTAAAGCAACAGCTCAGCATAGGCCGCTTCCAAGGTCTGTATTGGCTCACCGATAATCTTTCCTGCTTGTTTAACAATCCGAGCATTTTTTTTCTTTATCCCCTTGAGCAACGTTCCCTCCCCAGCATAGCAAGGAGTACTTCCACACACTATCGACGACGGGTTCATGTGGTTCAGGTGTATCCCCGTATATGAGTTAGTATGGGTGGCAAATTGGTCATATGCTGAACCCCTTTAGGCCTGCCTTGTTCTGTTTCTGTCGCGTTCTTCTTCTTTCTTTCTGGCAACCACCATATAACTGCATCTAGCACAGCCATGGTTTTTTGTGTATTGCGACCAAACTTGATCACAGTAATGATAGACCGTGTCCCCAGGTACCATACCACTTTGACCCCCATGTGACCATTGACCTGGCCACAGTTGTCAAATATGTAATTTAATTGTCAAAATATCTTCTACAGAATTATGCCGATAATAACCAAACTTCTTCAGAGGAACCACTGACCCTTGCCTCATATAGGGTGTTCAGGGATAAGGAGTCAAAGGTCAGTAAGGGGTCATTTCCGGTCTGAAAGTCAAAATATGCCATTTAATTGGCAAAAATATCTTCTTCTACAGGATTACGCCGATATCAACTAAACTTGTTCAGAGAAACCACTGACCCATGCTACATATAGGGTGTTCAGGAATAACGAGTCAAAGGTCATTAAGGGGTCACTTCCGGTCAAAAAACCAAATATTTAAAACATTCAATTTTTTTTATCTAAAAATGTAAACATAGCAGAGTGACATAACCTTCAGATATGCATGTATGTTAGCCAATGTATGCAAGGTATTTTTATTTTGGGGGGTCAAAAGGTCATTTACAGGTCATTTCCGGTTTTGAGCTAAATAATTTTAGGATTTTTTATCTCCAGAACTACGCATAGTAGAATTTTTTTATTTGCACTGGAACAATGCATTTTTGTTGGGTACATGAGGTTTTTTATACCGCGATCAAAGGTCATTAAGGGGTCAAAAGGTCAAGGTCAAAAATGCTAAAAATAAGACCAATTTGGGGGGGGGCTATATCTCAGCCTATATAAGACAGACAAAGCCCGTTATTGCTACAGTGATGTAACATTGTTGGTAGAGGAGGTCTATGATAGTCTCGACTCCAAAGGTCAAAGTTCAAGGTCAAAGTTCAAAATCTACAAACAAGCTCCGATTGAACTGAAATTTGTCAGGAATGACCCTTGTGACATCATAAATGCAGAACAAGCACAGTTGACCGCATCCGTGACCCAGGGGTCACGCTATTGGGTGAAAAGGTCAAATCAATAACATGCTCTGATTGAGCTGATATTTGGCAGAAATAATCACTTTGACATTATAAACATTAACATTCTATTAGGCCCCAGTTTCCTGCTTATTCTGCTGCACTCTTACCGATATAGCACTCATTAACTTCACCATCTCAAATGTTATGTTTCATACACTGATATTATGTACACATTATTGAAAATCACTTTCTGTAACCTCCGGTGCTGTCCTGTTTTGTCCTGTTGTCTTGTTTTGTTTTGTTTTGCCTTTGATGACCCACAATAAGTCCCACTTTCTACTGGGTAGGGTCAATCTTAAAGTTCATTTGATCTTAATGGCCTCTCCCACACACATCTTCCCCATACTCATTATTATTATTTCATCAAGTTATTGTCTTTCTATACATCGGGTACGCCAGTGCTATAGGCTCGTGTTATTGCCCATGTTATTTCAACATGTATGGCATATGAACCGCACATTGAAAGGACAGTACCTGTCATTGGATAGCGTGCATTCTCCACGCTAAGTTAGTTCATGATTGCAGGTCCTTACGTGTTTACAAACATTTGTGTGAAGTCTTCAAAGAGACACATTTGAGCCAGACTGACAACATGTGGCAACAGAGCACTACTTTCGGCCTCGGTCACTTTATATTACACTATCATCAGAGGTCGCGAAGCGCTCCTCAGCCTTCGGCCTCGCCTGCCTAGGACCACATAGTGCGGCTAGTGGAAACAGGGTTGCTGCTGTTATTTGCACTCCAACAAACAAATGCTCTTCAAAAATATTCTTAAAGGAGAACATTTACAACGACTAATATTAAACAATATACACTATAAAATAATTATTGACCACAAATCGAGAGGTTTCAAAGAAACACGGAATTATATAACCCTTACAATGAATTAAAACCATCTAGTCTGACCATGTGCTATTTAAAAATCGCGCTAGTGTATAACGTGTTATGCGATACGACCGGCACGTTTAGGTCATACATGCCATAGGAATAAACATTATGAAAGCATCATGCGTGAAGATGTATGACGCTAGTGTGCCGTCCGTATCGCATAACACAAATACATATCCCATATACAGTAGCGTGAATTTCAAATAGCGCATGGTCAGACAAAATGCTTTTAATTCGTTTTATGGTTATTATAATTCCGTTTTCCCATGAAACCACTCCGTATGTGTTCAATAATTGTTTTTATAGTGTATACACCTGGCACAAAAAGTATCTCGGCATGTTTTTCGATCAGTATTGTGCCAAAGTCAGACCATTTTGAACGTTTTTGAAATATACATTTGTTCCCTAGGTCTTGCTCTTTCATTTAAGACCTCGCTTGTAAAAAAGCGTGCTAAAATGGCTGAGATAGAACGCCCGAAAGACGCAAACCCCCCAAACCAAAAGTTGCAGTTTTCGGATTTTTCAATGGTCACTGTGTGGTACAACGCAATCATACGTGTGTATTGATTTTGCACAAAGAGGTTTTCCGACTGAATGAGCGAGAAAGCCTACTTGCAATATTGATTGTGGTACACGTGTTCGTGTCCTAGTACACTGCAAATGTATATTTCGAAAACGTCCAAAATGGTCTGACTTTGGCACAATACTGATCGAAAAACATGCCGAGATACTTTTTGTGCCAGGTGTATTGTGTAAGTTATTCTTGATACGGGTTCTCCTTTAAGGGCTTTCCAACTATGATGATATGCAAGTATGGCTGTGCAACTCGAATCGGGTTACACTAGCTGTTTCAGGACAATCCGCCAGTCTAGGTTGTGAAGACAATTTCTTTGTTCAGACATGATTTAGCGTAAACTATGAGGCGGGATTGTGGTCATAACTCGAAGAGCATACGGTCGTCCACTGTTCGGAATCAAGCGCATGCGGTCGTAGCTTGTCTTCCAAAAGTTCGGAATCAAGAGCATACGGTCGTAGTTCGAGCTCGGTATTAAAGTTCGGATTCAAGTGCATATGGTAATTAGGCCGAAAGTTAAAGAGGAATTTCGTTACACTTAGTAACCCACGTGTACCTAATCTTACGCGCAAACTCGGTCATATCTGTAAGAAATTCACAATTTTGAATTTTCTGTCCCCAAGGCGACGAAAAAAGAAAACCCTGTTTTACGGGCGAGCGGACCTTTCAAGTAGGGTCGGTCGGTCGGGAGAATTTTTTCTTTTTTTCTTTTTTTTTTTCTTTTCTGGAGGTCAAAATTGGGCACTAAAATTGCCTCAAAATCTGAAAAATCAAGAGAAAAATGATTTTTTTTTTACATACAAATTTTCTTTAAAAAATTAGTCCAAAATTGATCAATTTTGGGCTAAAAATAGGCTGATTTTACATTTTTTTTGAAAACTAAAAACAAAAAATTCTGCAAAACGGAAAGTCCAGGGTCTTCGGGCCCGAAAACAGGTTTTTTATTTCGTTTCGCCTAAACGGACTAAATTTACCGCACAGTGGCCTATGGGGCCTTGAAAAACAAGCCAATTGCTCATCACACAAACCGCAAATCGGAGTCAATTACAATTTGTGATGTACTTTTGTCCTCAAGGATATCTAGTGCAAAGTTCGTCCAGAAAGAATATGTAACGGTGTCATATATAACAAAGTGTTTTTGGAGATCACACAATCGACCAGCGGACCGTACGCAGGATTCAACAGGCAGAGCCGTACGCAGTAAACTCTGTTATGTGTATCGTCCGTTCGTTACGGGTAACATGTAAATGATGAATCCATGATGCTCAGTTGTACAGTTGTCCCGGTAATTTATTCCAATCGTCACGAACACGCTTACTTCGCGATTACAATCAAAACATAGCGAGTTGGTGGACCTGTTGTGGACGCTGTTTCGGAACTACTCATGGTCAAAGTTCCTAATTATACCCGGGTATTATACAATTTAGAATGTGCAATATTATGTGATTAAAGCCCCGGCATGAAAACATCCAGCGAGTCGTGGCATTTCATACCCGCCATATTGGAAAATTATTCTTTTTATCTTAGCAACGGTAACTTTCTGAACCAAACCATACCACTGACGATGTTCTGTGGATTTTAAGGATCATTTTATAAGCGAGGGCCAGGCGAATCGTCGACAAAGTGGCTTATTTTCTGCTTTGTATGTTTCCGTAA
The DNA here is from genome assembly GCA_023653785.1 of Ophioderma brevispina. Lineage (NCBI taxonomy): Eukaryota > Metazoa > Echinodermata > Ophiuroidea > Amphilepidida > Ophiodermatidae > Ophioderma > Ophioderma brevispina. The sequence goes on from JAMKCH010003738.1 coordinate 9,347, forward strand.
TGCTGGACACCTTTGCAACATCTAACAAAAACTCCCGCTGTAGGTTTTTCTGGCGCTTTTTTTTTTAAAGTTTCAGCCCCATGTTTTTAAGTTTCGTGTTATGATAAATGAATTTACTTGTAATGAGATTTTTCTTTAATTACATCTGACGTATTCCGTTTGTATCTTTTAAAAAAAACACATCTCAGTACAACGATCCAAGTATTAGTTTTAACGCAGAAACGTCCAAGTGCAATCATAGCGTGCACCGCCATAATCGTTGTCATTATACCTTAGTTAAGCAACGTTGGGCCCGGTCGGTTCTTGGATGGGAGACACCAAATGGGCACAGATAGGGACAAACTACATTTAAGTTTGCCCTCTATGCTATCTTTAGTGCCAATTTTTTTGTTTTTCTCTCTTATCTCTCTTAATATTATTACTTAAGCAACACCCTGCTGTACATTTTTTTATTAACTAAAAGAGCATTTTTTTGTACAGTTTTCCTTCTTTTTTTTCTCTGTACGTGAAGAGTAGTAAGGGGAGAACTCACGTGCCTCATCTTCCGTTGTTATAAGAATTTCTTCTTTCATTGTTTCCTTTTTTTTTTCAAAATAGGATCTAAACGATTACAATAGAAACTACAACGCTATTATAAAAGACTTATAATTTTAATTGATTTGTAGTGTTTCTAATTGTTTTTGGGGTCGGCACTTAATTTTCATTTGCGATTGAAAGTGTAACAATCAATTTATAATTGTTACTATAAGGTAAACGATACTAACTACACTGTTAAAAAAAAATAAACCTGTAAAAAAACAATCATTTGACTGGCTGGGGACTACTCACTACATGTCAGAACGTAAATAACTGCAGCAAGTAAAATACGAAACCCTTGTGCAGGGAACGTAAAATAACGGCGTAAAATCTCAGCTTCAACGTATTGTTAGGTTTTTTGCACTTGGTTCAAACAATTATTACGAATTAAAAAAACGTTATTACAATCCTCTGACCAATTTTTCACGTTTTCTGTGGCATCATAACAAACCGTTGTATTATTCACGTTACAAACCCACTAAGTTGTAAAAAACAAAAAAATTAGAATTTTAGGGCACACAATTTTTAGAGAAAAAAAGGCAAGTGGAATGCTTGCTGAATCTCTAAATGTGCGTGACCAAGGATTTTTTTTCGATTGAAAGATGAACGAAATGGTTCTAGTTACGCATATCGACGAATTACGAAATTTTTGCACAGAACGATCGGGGATAGAATACCTTTAATTACTGCCCGGGTATTGCCAATTGAAAAGTTGCAACATTACCATTGAAAATTGTGACGGATTTGGCCCAAGTCCCGCAGAAGAATTTTTGCATAATTCAGCAGTCGTAAACGGAGCATGGACGATATTCTAATGGTTGTGGAAGCACCGCTTTGTAATGGATATTGCAGCCGTACCGACGCTGCAATGGAGTTAATTTTAATATGTTTCCCGTCGGGCCTGCTATAAACCCATGTTTTCTCCCGTGTTTAACAGAATTAAAGGGATTAGATTAAATCAAGATAGGCTTTTATTGGACTTTTTGTTATAAATGCCAATAACCTTTCAGGTATTTCAGTAGTGATTTAGTGAATTATTTAAGGCCCAAACAGAATGCATCATGCCCGATTTGCCTATGGGAAAAAAGACAAAGAGGTGCATTTTTAAATATAACATAATTTAAATACCATCTTTTGGCCATGTATTTTGCATACACAACGGGGGAAGGGTGTTTAATTGTAGAGGTACCCTTTCTGAGATCATAAAACCGTCCAAAGCTATCTTATCATTTATATAGTCTACGTTTATAATATCTAAATTTTTGTTTCTTTTTTTGATATCAATTAGAATTTCTAAAGGAAACTTTCCAAGTTTTCACAACTATAGCACCTCTAATTTATAAAGGTATGTTATCATTTGACCTCGAGGGGAAGGGTGCCTAAGGCTTATTTTCTTGTTCAATGAAAATATTAATGTAATTTTTTTGGCGATTAGGTAATTTTAACATCCATTAGTGTAGAGAGTTTTGTGTGTAAACGTTCCCCCTGGTGGGCATTTTTATTTTTAAAAAAACTTTGAATCCTTAATGTCTAATGCGCCTCCCTAAGTTTGCACTCATTAATGCAGAGTCAAATTATAATAAAGTGTGTACAATGCACATATTCAGGGTGGTTCCTTTTTTTTACCTTGCAGTAAAAAACGGTATTTATAAAATATGCACTGAAAGGCAATATCACTCCCCTTTAGGGGCATTATTCATTCTGGGAAATTTGCATATAATGGATATTTATATATGGATTCTGATGGCCAATATTTGGTACAATCTGTTTCTAACTGTTTCTAAACATTATAGTGGGTTTGGTGCTTTAAAAGGGGAAAAACTTTTGGATCCACAAATCTCGTCCACTGGCAGCCTACTTAACCTAAGAGTTTGAGATTTTTTTTTTATATCTTGACCGTTAGCCTTAAGCAAACGTGTACCTCTTCTAATGCAGATTTGGTATTTTGTAAATACGGACAGAAGTACGCACAATGGCCCATCGGCCATTTGGAAAGCAATTTGCTTATACACAAAACCGCAAGATCAAATCAACTGTTTTGTGGAAAAGCTCTTCACAAGGATACCTAGTGAACCTTGAATACAACAGAATGTGCTGTACTCATGAAAATGTAACTTAAAAAAATAATAGACCATCTCGCCAATTGTTTTTTTTTTTCACAAAGTAGCGTTGCTTATAGTTTTGCTTATTTTATAACGAAAATATGTTTATTAGAGCCATCTTTGCTAAATTTTTCCATTTTATTTCCGAAATTTTACAACGAAATGTCAGCCCCAAAACAGATTTTAATTCTTTGAGAAGCTTGTTTTTCCATGCTTATGGTAATTTTTTTTAACCCTAATCCTGCACTGATGCAAGCAGATCGGGAAGCTCCTTCCCTGTCAAATCCGTTTTTTGAATGGGTATGTCATTCCTGCTTTTCAAACAAATATTAAAAAGAGGGATTTTGGGCCATACTTTCCCATGACACCTGTTTGCTTCCTGAAATTATTTTCCAGTTCTCTGCTGCCTGCAGATAAACATCATATAAGACTACTTTTAAAATTGAGGTGCTTTTGCGATCGTCTTAAGGAAAGCATAATTTTGGTCATTCTTCTGTGTAATATTAACATTTGACCTAGTCCGTCTCAGACTTCAAGGGATTTATATTATGCCTGACTGAATTAACCCTAGTCTACCGAAGTGGGGGGGGGGGGGGTTGTTACCACCCCCCCCCCCATTCAGGTTTTTCCCCGGCTTGCTAAAACCAAAACCCCCTTTTTTGGTGGCCAAACTATTTAATGTAATTGGTCAATTGACAGGTTCCGCTCCTTTTAATCCAAAAACAAACATCCACCGGGGTATGGTAAGATACCGGGTGATCCCAAAGTGATTTATGGGGGGGGTGGGTTTGGAACCACCCCCCCCCCCCCCCCGGAAGAGAATCCAACATGCCTAAAGCACAACACACAGGAACATCACCGACACTTGATTTTGGTACCATTGGATAGCAATGGCCTTCCTCTTTCCATTATACCAAAATGAGTACCAACATGCCGAGGCATACTCACAATGACTCATAAAGTTCGCATGTCAGCAACAACTAACTGCTGGCCATTTCCATAGACCACACAGTGAAAAAAAAATCAATTTTTCGCCAACAAGGTTAGGAAAATCAATTTTCAATGCGTTTTTGACTCTACTTGATGGGAAATGGGACAGACGTTTTAAGAGCTATAATAAGGTGTTTGAGTCGCTAAATTTGCGAAATATCAATTTTCCCACCCGATTTCAGTAGTTTCGTACTGTCCCAACATATGACGTCATGGTGGAGTCATAACGGGGATGTTAGTACTTATTTTGGTACCAATGAAAGAATAAACTCTACGCTATCCTTTGGTACCAATTTACAAATCGGGTGTTTCCAGTAACGAAAATCACAGGGGGTGGTAAACCACCCCCCCCCCCTTCGCAATTTTGTTACACACATGGCTCAGGTTAGACGGGTTAATGCTCTATAATCCCATATTGAAGTCTTGACACTAGACTTCTTCAATGCAATATTACACGAGGAATACTCTCGGTTAGGCTATCGGATTAAAGCTGGCATTTTTTCTCAATGTCTCCTGAAATTTTGCAATCAAACCCATATCTTAAGTTTGTTTTTAGACAATATTTGGTGGCGAGTGTTTGCAAGTGCCAAGTTCTCATGATCAGGTATACAACATTCGACACAAATCGGAACAAGCACTTTAAATGAAAGACCAAATCGAGGTTTGACAATCAGTAAGGACGTAACTCAGCACTGAAGGAAAGTAGAAGAATTCTTTAATCTGCTGTAATACTTCTTTTGAAAATGTTGATGTTTAATATTTCTACAAGCAAACTATTAATACCTCAAAATGTAAAAACATCTCATAAAGCTCATGTAAGCAAGCCAACCTTATATAAACCTTAGCAAACAAAAAAAAACATTTTTAATATGAACAGCAGAATTAAGAATTCTTTAATAGTTCTTTCACGCTGAGTTACCGTCTTTCGATGTCAACCCTCACAATAAGACTTCAACCAAGTATTCACAAAAACCTGAACACAGACCGGTTTCTTTCTATAAATGTTTTTAATCACGTATCTGAAAAAAAGTGTCTCTACTTGTCCCGACCAACTAATCCTATTTATATGGAAACACGTAAAATCTTAAACTGACATTTCCAGAAAGACGGCAGCTACTCTCTTTTATAATCCAGGTTTTCTTGCATAATTTTGAATGCTTACCATGCACACTGAATAGCCTAATCCCTGTCTTTAGGTCATCAAAAATCAGTGTTTTCATTCGTGTAAAATGACAGACAACAAGTATCTTTTTCTCATAGAGGGATTTACTGTAGTACGCAAGTTCCGAACCTTAGTGTGTGGTTTCAATTTTACTTGCTTGTCCAATAAACCTTTGGAACATTCTTGGTATAATGTTTCTACAAACACTCATGTGCATATTTTAAATAAATATTTATCATAAAAAATACCATTGTCCCCTAATACAAATATACTCATTTTAGTTACATGCAACTTTCGCACATATTGTGAGTACAGGTTAGAAGGGTTTTAAAAAAGGATTTTTATGTCAAATAAAAACAAATTAGTTAAACAGCAGTTTTCTTAGCTCAAATATCACATGGGGGTAAAATTGTAACTCTTCAAGCAGTGGCATTTAAAAAATTAACCAATTTTTTGAAAATTTTATTATGACACTGGAATATAGTACAGGGGACCTCGTAATATTCAAAGTCATGAAGTGTTCGACCGCATAAAAAATAATACAAATCATCTACAATTTGCTTTCTACAATAGTGAGTAATGGCGCTAGGATTGCCGCTGGCATCACTGTTGTGGAACTCTACACTTATAATGGAAGATTGTCCCTGAATTTTGTATCTCATAATTATTAATTATAATTTTTTGCATCTATTATGATAAAAGAAAAGGCCTCTCATGTAGGTGTGTGCCTTGTTTTACGAGCGAGATAATAGAAACAATTTTTATTAGCTCCGAATATTTGCGAACCTTTTTTCCCTCTGAGCCTATTTCATTTACTGCTAACAGGTTATTGTATATACGAAGTGCTCTATAGCTTCTAATCTACCGTGAACGTGAATGCGAGTACGCCAAAATAAAAGTCAACCATCACGGTAGAAGTTCCTTTTACTAAGAAACCGCCCTACAAAACATACCCGGTGTGGGAAGAATTTAACTTTAACTTTGGCATCAATACTAATTCTTTTCCACTCCCATATGCAGTCAAACCAACGAGAAAACAATTTACATTCAAGTCTCATTGTTTGTAATAATTTTGGAAATGCAGGTTCAAATTTCCAATAGACTACAGGAAAAGTCTGAAACTGTTCGGAGCAATAGGCCCTACCCCAGTTTAAAATTTTTCTTCTGATGTCAAACAGTAAGTTTGTTTCGTTTGTTTGTTTTGTTTTTTCAGTTGATTGACATCTAAAATAAATCACCGTGGGTACCTGGACCGAGTCCTGATCGGTCCCATAGCCGCTGGTGTCCATTGAGCTAAGACGTATAAACTACCTGTTGTTGATCATTCTTGACCTCCTTCTTTTCTCCCCCTGCCTCTTCTCTTCCCCCGCACTATCATCGTTTTGTTACAGAACTTTGTGTAGAAACTCGCATGGAATTTGGCAATTGGCGGTATCCGGTAACTTCCTGGGTACAATTCATGTGCTCGTGATCATTTACTGATTATTGTGCAAGTCCCGAGTCGAGAATTATGCAAGTTTCAAACCTCGATTCCAGTGCAACCTTGCCCTCAAAACATCTAAACTCCATCTTTGAGCACATTTTTAAAAAATGAGACATGAGTTCCGTACCTGAAAATTTCAACGGTGTTGTTCTAGCAGTGAGATACACATGACAAACGCAAAATTTTGTCAGTGCCCTTGCGAAGGAGATCGCTGGCCAGTCCGTCGCCATTTTCTGGCCATCTGATTGCGATTATCCAGATCGATTTCATTCGCACGTATGTGGATTGGCTTTGATGTGCTGAAAATCGCTCATCTTCAACCCAATCGAACACCGGAAAGTGAACGGCTTAGCCGACAGTGATGTATCGGGGGCGAATGTTTTTAATCTTTTTCTCCGTAATTGCAACTTCTTCCTGCAATTGACATACCCAACAATTTAATTATAATGTTTTTAAAAATTATGGTGGAAGAATGTTTACTTCCCAGATGTGCGTACCAAAATCACAAATTAATTTTTTTAAAAATAATAAATGAAGGGAAAACGTGAAAAATAAAGATTTACACAGTTTATATATAACAACTTTGTTTTATATGGTAACGGACATACTAATGTCACTGCCCAATTACGTAAACTCATGAATAAATTAATACATGTACCTTACAAGAATTTCGAAACAGGGTCCTTCAGCTTACAAAGAAGTCCTAAACCTTAGATCCACTTACAAACTATATGACTTTACTGATAGCAAAGACTGAAATTAATATATATTGTGGTACTACTTTTTTCAAATAAACCTAAATATAATACAACAAGGAGGACAAGAGTTTTTTTTAACTATTTTTAAAAATGATAGGGAAAATAAGATTTTTGCATTTTTCATGACTTACTTACGACGACGTTACGCGTGTATTTTACACACCTTTTAATAGTTAAAACATTTCATAGTTTCTATTTCCTACTTAAAAACAAGTAAGTTTAAAAAGGAACGTAATATACGAAAATAATAACGGTCAGCGTAATAATTATATAAATACTCCCTTTTTTTTTTCAAAATGTGTAGTATTATTTTTTACCACTATTTTTCTGCTTCCAAATGTAAATATATGTTTATATAAGTAATAAAGCGTGTAGATTATTGAATATTGGCCTTTGAACCGTAATTTAAAAGGTACAATCTGGTAAAAATTAGGAAATTTTTTAAACAGTGTTAACTGAACTCTATTAAAAAAAAAAAAATGATTTTTTAAAATTATAGTTTGGTGTTTTCTTAATAATTACAAAAAAAAAATGTACTAATATGAATTTTAAAATCTCTAGAGGTTATTTTAAAAAAAGTCAAAAAAACAAAAAAACTAAAAATATTATTATATATTGTATATATTATATATATATACAATCAATACAGCAATAGATCAGATTCGCAGATGAAGATGTCGATACTAATGACAGTAAGAGCTATATAAATTTAAATTATTCTGTCCCTTTTTATTCCATGATCGAAAACTACAAATTTCTTTTTCGTGTGGCGTAAGCCATAATTTATAATTTTATGATATATCTATATATATATATATATATATATCTATATATATAGTATATATATATGTACAATATATATATATATATTTATTATATATAATATTATATAATATTATATTTTTTTTTTTAATTTTTTAGGTTTTTTCTTTTTTTAAATAATTTAATAATTTATATATACACCTGGCACACAAAAAGTATTTTCTCGGCAGGTTTTCGATAAGTATTGTCTCAAAGTCAGACCATTTGAAAGTTGTCGAAAGATACAGGTTATTATAGTCAGGTCAGGTTCCTTTGAGGGCCGCTAATGTATCATGGAACCAGTATAATCCTGTCCAGGGCCGAGTTGTCGGCCGCTAAACTTCGGCTCTTTAACCGTCACCCCCAACAGATGTCTGATGAGGAGGGAGGGTTAGCTGGTTCCCTGGTTAGAATGAAAAAGAAGTCTAACCTACAAGGGCGTCAGCTTGGAGAGCTAAGGCGGCCACCAGCACCTGCGGCCTGATTGGTGGGCCCAAAGGCTAGGCCCCCCGCCGCGAAAACTGTGGATTGACTCAGGAAGGGCATCCGGGTCAATTATCTTTGCTCAAATAAAGTCCTCAACACAGCAGTATTGTGGAGTGTGAGGTAAATCCGTCCACCCCCGTTAGCAGCGCAGTGACAAACATGGATTTAAAACTTTGGTATAACAAATACCTAGGTCTTGCTCTTTCATTTAACACCTCGTCTGTAAAAAAACGTGCTAAAATGGTGCGATAGGTGCCCGAAAGACGCAAATCCCCCAACCCAAACCAAGGTGCAGTTTTTGGATTTTCAATGGTCCACTGTGTGGTACAACGAATATACGTGTGTATTGATTTACACAAGGGTTTCCGAATGAATGAGCAAGAAAGAAGCCATACTTGCAATATTGATTGGTGCACGTGTTCGGGTCCCAGTACACTTGCAATGCCCATTGAAAAATAAAAAATTTGTGGTTGTTTTGGTTTTGGGGGTTGTTGCGTCTGTTCGCGCGTTCTATCTCGGTCTTTTCTGCACGCTTTTTTACAAGCCAGGTATTAAATGAAAGAAGCAAAAGACTAGACAATTTAACAATGGATATTTCGAAAACATTCAAAATGCTCTGACTTTACACAATACTGATCGAAAAAAAGGCCGAGAAGATTTCTTTTGTGCAAGGGGTAGATATAACTATATATATATAATAAATATAATAACCTAATAAGAAAACCACACGACACCAAGAAAAGTGCAAATATGAAGAAAAAGAAGGAATTGTACTCGTTCATGGGGGAGGGGACTGGGAAGGGACTCTGCTTTTTATGACACATTCATACTCTCTTTAGAAAGAATGGTAGCCCTGAAACGAAATGCCAGCAAAATTGTTGGCTAAATTATGGACGACAAACACCTGTCTGTTAAATTTAGATGTCGGAACTGTCCTGAAACCCAATTCCCCAAGAGCCCCACGTTTTTTTCATCCCCAAGATATACGGTAAGTACAGCTCAACGCTGCAAGGTGGATTTTTTGTGCAGTAGGACAGATGAGCCAGTCGTGTGGCAAATTCTTGAAACCGGTGTTCAAATATAGTCTTGATTGAGGCAGAAATTAAGAATAATAAAACAGTCCTTTTAAGGACTACAAATGTACAAAAGAGTGTCGTGTGTGCTTATTGGTTTTTAAAAGAGTGGTTGAAACAAACTACTTGTGGCGTGCGCCAGGGATGTCTTCTATCACCAGCCCTCTTCAAACCTATTTATCGCATTCATCTTAGCAGAAGCCTTTGATAAACTGTAAAAACTGGGCATTAAACGTGGATGGATCAAATTAAAAGACCTCCGTTTTGCTGACGATAGAGCCATCATCGATGACTCAGAGGGACGAACTGCAAACCTTGTTGAGCAAGTGCATCATGCTAGCAAGAAATATGGGATTGGAAGGAGATCAGTATATACCTAAACCAAAAGCTATGGTATTCTCCCGAGATGACCAGCTCCCAGTAAAGATCCAGCTGGATGGTTCACCACTGAGCAGGGTAACAGATTCAAGTATTTGGGAGAGTAAACGCTTAACACAATCAAACGACTCCACCCAGCGAAATCAAAGCAGATTTATTATTTGGCATCAACAGAATAGGGAAATTACAGAGAGTCTGGAGTATAAAGACACCTTCCCTCTCCACCCCAAATTACGACTGGTAATTCACCTAGTCAACACAGTGCTTCTGTATGGCTCTGAAATATGGACCATCAAAAAGAATGACATGAAGAAAGTGGAGCATTTGAGAGCGACGATGCTACAGGAAAAAATCCTTAATATCAGCTGGGAAGGATAATATCCGGAATGAAGAAGTTCTGTCAAGAATCTCATTCTGCCACTTCACCAAAAAGGATCCTAACTCGCATCACTGCCTCGCAGTTGACATGGTTTGGTCACTGTGCGAATGATCAACATCCGCCTACCAGCATGTTATGGAAACTGGCGAGGCACAAACAGACAGGGAAAACCAAGGAATAGGAGATGACATCATTGTGGGCACCACATTCCACAAGGCATATTTGGAAAGCGCAAAAGATAGGAATAGATGGTTGTAAATTTGTCGAGGATGCCAACGTTCCTCATGGGACATGGTGGATGGATGGATGATGGATGGATCGATGGATAGATGGATAGAGGGATAGATGGATGGTGGATGATAGATGGATAGATGGATAGAGGGATGGATAGATGGATAGATGGATAGAGGGATAGATGGATAGATGGATAGATGGATAGAGGGATGGGATAGATGGAGATGGAAGAGGAGAGATGGATAGATGGATAGATGGATAGAATGGATAGATGGATAGATGGATAGATGGGTAGATGGATAGATGGATAGATGGATGCTAGATGATAGATAGATAGATAGATAGATAGATAGATAGATAGATAGGAGATAGAATGAAGATGAGTCGATAGATAGATAGATAGATAGTAGATAGATAGATAGATCCCTTGATACCAAAGGGATACATATTTATTGTTGTGATTGTTCCACACCTCTTTCCTGTGTAAAATTTGTTGTATTGTAGTAATTTTTACGAAAAGGGATTTTAATCATTTACAATATTAAATCTTAGGGCTAAATGTTAGGGATTTATGAGTAAAATCTGCCGAAAAATGTTGCCCCATTTTGGGCGACCAATATTTAATTTTGAACACCACAACCTCACATTGCTATTGAGTTATTCGCAGCTTCCGGGACATTCTAGGTCTTGTGTTAGGCGGTTACACTTGCCTCTTCTGTCCCCACTTGGCTACGCCACTGCCTTTGCAGCGTATCAGTGTAAGAATCCTTGATTTCTACACGGTGGTATGTGGAGCTATGCTTGAAGAACAAATTATAGCGCAACTTTCCTAAAAGGATTAATATATGATTATGATTGAAGCCACTTACCTATTTGCATAAACCACCTGTAAACTGATGCAAACCCAGAGTGCATACCCCATGAAATATGCGACCATTATCAATTCTTATCAAACTACATTCCACTATTTCAACACGGTATGCCATTATAATTTATGCCGCACGCCAAGCCAAACACAACAGATGTTCCCAGCATTCCAAATAGAGAAGGAAGGTAAGCGTCGGCAATCAACGATAGCCCCAGTACAAGAGCCGACAAATACATTATCAATCTACTTGAAAGAAGAATCTTAATATGGGATAACACAACTTAGCAACTTAATGGTTTACCATCCGCCAGCAGGTTGCTATTAAGGTTGCTTATAGGGTGACACACCTCTTTCTTCAGCATGTTGCATAGGATATTGTCCATCCAATATAAAACGAAGCCGTGTGGGGACGCACCTGCAAGAAGAAGACCAATGAACGTGCATTCTTAACACACGTGCATATTAATCTGTTAATAAATATAAGTATTATCCGACTACAATGATGCTTAGCTTGAAAGTTCGTTTGCCGACCCGTCAATAACATGCATCATTTTTTGGGATGCGAAAATTCACTGTCGAGTTTAGTATATTTGGTATATTCCTGACTCTCTTCTCGGATTCTCTGCATGTCGCATACTTTAATCAACGCACCACATATTGTTATATGGATACACAATGCGCCGAGCAACATCATTGTACCCCTCCATCCATATGTTTCACGGAAAATCTGTGTATTGTTGCTCCAACAGTGGGCAGACCAAGAGATGTTCCATTGTCTGTGGAGCTGTTCCACAACTACAGGTAGTGTCCTGATCTGCTTCCAGGTAGCCACACTTCTGCAAGGAAACCTTAGATCGGTCAACTCTGGTTCTCAATCTGTTGAGGCATCTGTTGAGGAGTCAGCGCCAGGTGGGAGATGCTCACCAGGTTCAATACCAATAGATGCTACGTGGTTGGTGGAAAGTTGCGGTCACCTCGAAATCCAAGATGGCGGCCAATATGGCTGCCGTTTTGGCTAACGACAGTATTTTGAGCGTAATGTCCTATGTGAGCCTTTAATCACCTTGTTCTTGGGGTCATTTTGAAGATAATTTAATTATCTACATGACGACACTAACTTTTGTGGGTTTCATTGTAATCTACATACCGTTTTAGGGCCAAAAAGGCATATTTTTGACATTTTTTTCAAAAAGATGATGCGGACTGAAATACGTTCTCCCCCATATATCAATTTTTTTCTTCATAATTGTATCAAGACTTCTCAGGAATTTGCCCTCATATAATATGCATTATGTGTGAAAAACACAGGATCATAGCAAGTTTAACTTGAAAGTTATAGTGTCTAAGAATGAATGGGGTCTTAATCACAAAAACGCCATTTTTGCACATTTCTCTAAACACATGAACAAGTGTGTCAATACCATATAAAATGCTATATGACAGTTTTTTTTTATCACCTGACTATAATAAATGTTGATTTCAGTTGCTGCAATGGCCTTACTGATTCAATTTGTTGCGGTAACCTCTAAATCCAAGATGGCGGCCAAAATGGCCGCTGTTTTGACACAAATTACATTTTTGAGGATAATACTTGAAGAAAATCTCCAATCATCATGTGGTTATGTCATTTTAAAGCAAATCAAATTTTCTACGTGATGTTTTCACTTTGAAACATTATTTTACATAGCTCTTAAGTAGAACCTCTTCTTAAGCAACTGCGTGTAGCATAGTTTTGAAACGCTGCAAGTTGTCCATTTAAAATACGCAATTTGCCAGAAAGTGTGATAAAACTATATTTTGAAGTTGGTTGTCCACAGAGCTAAGAAATAGGCATTTTCACACCAGGATTGCAACTGAGCATCTGTCACATGCAGGACCACAAGGTCAATTTATTGCTATCAAAACAAGTCATTTGCATACATGCAGAAATGAACCTGAATTGTTAAATATTTAACTGGTCTGACAAATGTGTAGCCTACAGCCTTTTAAGGTTACCATACTTATCTGTATCCAGACCTCATTGGAAGGCTAGGAAGAATTTCCTGGACGAGCACCAAACGCAGGTATCAATTGCCATCGACCGTACAATTGGCCAGGCCAGTTCTTCCTAACCTCCACACTTTGTCTAAATTCCTAATGGCTTGACATATAAATAATAAACATCAAAATATTACAAAATTTCAAGGCATTTTTCCGCCACAGAAATTTTTGGCACAAAAATTTACACAACCCCCCCCCTTTTTTTTTCAAAGCATAAATATTAGAAACCTAACACAAGCCGCGTAGGAAGCTGAAATTCCACAGGGAGATTGAAGAAAAACGAGACCCTTAACAAAAGCACCCCGATTAACGTCATTCCAAAATCTTTCAAAACAGCATCAACAAGACGACAACAATGGGGGTTGAAAAATATGGGAGTCCTTGATTATGTGTGCGTTACCCAATCTTGAGAACTTACGAGCATTAACATTGAGATCAATTGTACACGACTTCCCCGCCCCTGGATCTAACACCTTTTATAATAATCCCTTAGTAAAATATCGGACCAGAAAAATCATATGTCTGGGAAGCAGCTTCACAAGGCCTTTCTGTTTTGCCTGATACGTACATCACACTTTCCTGGTTACTTCACGTCCACTGTATCCGACAATTAAAGTCTAACCCAAAAACATACTTGCCAAATTGACTTGTACGATAATTAAATCAAGTAAAGACAGAACATCATCCTGAACTCTACAGCTTGCCGGCAGAATAATGTCGACATTTGACTAATTTTTTCACCCGCCAAGCGCATGTAAAAATTGCTAAAGGCGCACGCTTAACATGACAATTTTTCTGAAAATAACGATAGCATGCTTTGGACACTGCATTGACCCAATCAAAATAAAGCACTAACTTTTCATGGTTCTAAGACCTAATCTATAGAAAACGCATTAGTTTTCCCACGGCCCTATTTTTTAGGCCTCATCACCAAATCCCTTGTATTGGCAGTGTAAGTCGAAGCACCTACTCGAAGGCAAATAAAGAGAAAACTCCCTGAGGTGGCAAACCCCGCGCAGAACCATAATTTAAATTCTGACTTTAAATGTGTCAAACCTCGACACGGTACCAACAAAATGATAAACAATCGGCCGACGCAGATCATGTGGCCTAGTTTTTCAATATTGTTTCCATGCCTGCGACCACATACATGTATCAAACACGACTTCCAATCTAGTGTATGAGGGGTTAATTGACTAATGAGCAGTTTTTGAAAACGGATAAGCACGTGAATAAGAATCTTATTGCAAAAATGAAAATAACCAGACAACAGACAATGAATTTGGATTACGCATTTCTTGGATGCACACGTAAATTGGTATAGTCCCTACGCTACGAACACCAAAAAGGTACATAAAGACTGCTATTAACAGCGGTTATCACAATCTGATTTGCAAAATTGCTGGTTAATTTGCACGAGCCATATTAATAATTCCAAATTACGAAAGTTATTTTATTAGTTATAATGATACCCCGGGTAATCCCCCGACCGGCGTATATACGTTGTTCCCCACAAATGCCCCCAAGGGGACAAAAAACGCTACCATGCCATTGAAACGATTTTGCACAAGATTGTTTTTTTTTTTTTCAATTGCCAGTGTTGGAACCACTTCCTCTCCGTATCCCCCCCCCAAAACCAACGCATGGCATCATAGAACAAATCAAATGACATCTTTCCCAAATAGAGGAATTCCTAAAAATACAGCAAAATATAAGCCACCTTTGCCATTTGCAGGTCAGCTTGCACCTTAGACATGGATTTTGACCCATGCCTTTTTAGCGCCACATGTTAAGTCAATCAAACACCGAAGGAAAGCCCCTGCCTAGCGAGATTGTACTGAAAACGAATGATAAGGAACCAGTTAGCAATTCTCGAGAGAACGCTTCTTAGCTTTTTAGCGCAAAAAATTACCAACTTATTTTTTAATTCCCTACATATTCTTGTGGCACTTAACAGTTTTTTGTTTAACACGGAATTGATTAGGAGACCCACATAGCGATAATTTAGGTTGACATACTCACTAGTCACGCCGGTGCTAATGGAACACCCAAACTCTACAGATATCACAACAAACAACAAACAAGGCCTGGCATGAATGTGATTTCCCTGCAAACCATTGGCCGGGCGAAGAAAATTACGCCATACATACAATGTGACCAGGCAAGAGGCGATCTTCGAATTGAGGCCCCATCCAAATAGAAAATCTCACAAAGTGGCCCGTGGAACATGTGCCCCCCATTGAAAGCGCTTTATCTATATAGTACTGGCGATTTATTTTGATTCCTAATAACTCAAAATCATCCGGGTGTACTGGCAAGAACCTGAATGCTGATTTTCCCCGTAATTATAGCCACTTATATCCCCTAGCTCCTATCTCGTGTGAATGTTCACATCAAAATTACTATATTGGACATACACATATCCCAACGCGTCAATCCCAACATTTTACCGGTGAGGTTGTGAAAAAGACAGATGCCGAATAAACATAAACTGTATGCCAGCAAACCTCACGGCCATAACCTGATTATGAAACTATAATCCGCGGTAAGCGTGCCATTGATGTTAATGGTACCCTCAATTGTTCTCAATTTGATAGGTATACAAACTGTTCCAAAGCCATGATATGCATATCTGTAATCGATTTAAGTTGTTTCAAACCATCTGCACACGATCCCCTTATTTGTCCAAGCCTAAATCCGAAGAAAAAACCCAACCAATACAATTTTGGCAGTCAAGCCTGGGTAGTATTAATTGTGACTGGTAAAAATTGCAACATTTAATTGGGGTGTATAAAGACGCAACCAGAGAGGGCGTG
Source organism: Ophioderma brevispina (assembly GCA_023653785.1). Classification (NCBI taxonomy): domain Eukaryota; kingdom Metazoa; phylum Echinodermata; class Ophiuroidea; order Amphilepidida; family Ophiodermatidae; genus Ophioderma; species Ophioderma brevispina. The sequence goes on from JAMKCH010003738.1 coordinate 25,493, forward strand.
GGCCTAAAAATTGGTTAGGAAACTTGCCTGTGGATGCAAGGGTCCCGGTGTAGAAGTATATTATAGTCCCGACGTACTCATAGTCGGAACCTGTGGAACTAGGGCAAACGATTCAGTTGACTCCTTACCACATAGTTTCAGCTTTAATCCGGTAATCGTCTAGGAGCTCCGAACTGTGGGCCCCGCCGGACTATATCTGATTTTACACCGGTTTCAAAATCTCAATGGGCGACTACATACTGGTTTAATATTGCATAATTGATATGGTTAAACGCAGAATTACCGCTCTCTTCCCTGGTTGAATTTGATAGGCCAGCTGTAACCATTAAAAGATCTCACGTGCCACTCATTGTGTGATTTTGTATAGTCTGCTGCCCTCTGACGTTGCATTGTTCCAGTTATTAAAAAAATATTATTAATAAACAAACACGATATCTGACCTCTGGACACTATACTTTGACCCACACATAATGACCACTTGTTGAATTTGCATTAACATGTACCACGAATTTCATTGCGCAGTTTTTCATGGAGATTTTCCTCTTGACACTAGCCCTTTTAAAAAGAGTTTTATTTATTATTATTAATATCGCCCACGACTTGCTGCAGGTGTGGCCAAACGTTTAAGCATCCTTAAATCATTGCACACATAACGATTTAAAGACGTTGTTAACCAGCAAATCACTTTTGCCTGGTAAATTTTCTACTCATTTGAATATCAATTAGTTTTTTGTTTTTTAAATGACGTCAGTGTTTTTTTTCCGCTGGGCCGATGTTATTTTAGTACATAACCATAACCAAATTGCACAACATTTCATACCACCTATCACACATAAAGATTTAGAGATATAACGGCACGAATATTTCTGCCACACTGCAAATGGAGTCCTTTTGGCTTGTTCGCCTTTTAAATGAATGACTTCCTGCTCATCAACTAACAAATGTCCTATCCACATGACCCTTGAATCAATTAATACTTTCAACGTGGAGCCCATTATCAAATTTTACTCTCCGTCACTATCCTGTACATGAAGAATTTGTACAAAACCTATCAAATTGTGTTCTCTTTTATTTTAGAGGTAATTTTATATCAGGGCTACACCAATATTGACAACTGATCTAAGTAGGGGCTGCCGAGCTCTTACCTCTGACAAAACAGAAAAATCCATTGCAGGAATCTTGCCATAGAGGCCGATTGGGGTCATTACATGAGGGAAGCGCCCCCCTCTATACGCCAATTCTCCCTGGAAAGGCGTGTGAAACAGATTTTAGGAAAAAATATTTTGCCCGCAAATGAAATTTCGAACAAAATACCACTTATGCAGTTCGTGGGAATAAAAACCCAACTTAGTTGTAAAAAGTGGTGTCGCCATTTATATTTTGTTTTATTCGCAGTTCAACGAATAAACGTGACTCTCAAACATCTGTGGATAACATTGGACGACTGATGATATTGATTGTGCAATATTCGAAAAACCTGACCACAAACACCGCCAGAATTTATCGTAACATTTGGCCACTTGTTCATTACATGAAGTCCGCACACCGATTACCTTGCATTGATGGCATGACTTGCACCCGCTGAGGCATCGCATATAGGTATTGGTTGTCGAATATTGACCATAGGTTATTGTCCTTTTTTGCAACGTAAACTGTTTGTACATTGCTAAAGGAGGCTGTCCTTGCCCTTGAATTGAACCATCGGGTGTTGATCATTACGCAGTCCTTGCTTTATACGCCTGACGGTAAGCTATGGCTGCGATCACCATTTTAACTGCTACTAGACCCAACTACCGCATCCACGGGTGAGTTCAACGAACTTACAGAACGTTGTTTACACTACCGGAGCTGCTTGAGCCGCTTGATCTACTGCCCTGCGATGTGATATGGGCCGTCTAATAATGTGTTCCATTGATTCAATGATCCAGTAACACTGGGTTCTCCATCTGCCTGATCCGCGAGTCATTTTATTTGGAAATGGAAATGACAAAACGCACGAATAATTTTCTTGCTGCCCTGATACCAAACACGATTTTTCCGAAGCGAACTACTCGGTAATTAATATACCCATGCTGTAGCACGATGTATCAAAGCCATATAACAGTAAGACCGGGCACACAGACATGGAGAATCATGTGCCGAATAAAACGTACATTCCAGTAATCAGATTTTCAGAAAAACTGACCACACGCCCGCAAGTGATGAATACGATGCATTGTGAAAACACTACCCACTGGAACAGAACGCGCCAAGATAATCAATGCGTCATTAGCAACCCCACCCAATACATTCGCGAACCGATTGGCGCTTGAATCACCTATTGAAATCCAATTCGAACGGCCAGAATTAAATTACGGCATTTTTTTCACATTCCAAAATTATTTTTGTCCTCACATCATCACATCAACCTGAATACAAATATGAAATTGCAGTACAAATAAAAAATGGCTGTCATTTGCACCGACTGGCGCAATTAATTTTAGCTTGTTGACAAACCCGTTTTTTTACCATGCTCTCAGAAAACTTATTACATTGTTTTTTGCCCATACTTAATGAATATACACCCGATTGAAAACACAATCTTGTGATCTCTTGTCTCAGCTCTGTAATGTCCTTCCGAACTATATCAAAGAATACGACAGCGTAAATAATCTGCATTAAGAGGCTGTTCTTGCACTCCTTTGGAGAAGTCAAATCCCTGGACATTTTCCTTCCATTTTTTCTTGCACCCACATTAGTTGAAGTGCAATCGGCATTACAAGCCCAACATGTTTCCATCCCCAAAAGTCAGGAGGTGCACTCCCATCTTGGAAGTGACACGTAAATGTAAAAGCTTTAAGACCCCCTTTTTTAGCATCGTTATCACTCAAAGAATCTTTTGAAAATATCACCCAAAGACCCCATTTTTTTTAAAATTATACCACTGTCACCCAAAGACCCCTATTTTGGGGGGAAATTTTGACATTTTTACCAAAAGACTTATTTTTTAGAAATTTTGCAAAATCTCACTCAAAGACCCCATTTTTTGGAAAATTTTGCAAAATCGTCACTCAGAAAACCCCAATTTTTAAGCAATTTGTCCAAAGATCCTTATTTTTTCAGTCCTATCACCGAATACTCCTGGGTTTGGAAGTGTGAACAACAGATGGTGCTGGCAGTACATTCATCCAATCGATTTGAACTTCACTTGGAGCTGTTACAATCCATCCACGGCCGTGTGGAAATGGAAGGTCTTGTGCTCGAGTGATACAGTGCCTATTATGTTGTACGCTTGGTAATTTTAGGTAGGGCACTCTGGCAAGAAAGAAGTTTGGGTGGATCAAAACTTCCAGAACTAAACATGGTGGACCGAAGTTCATTGACCCTGTAAGTAGAGGGAGGATGTAATTTCTTGGACCTTGCATAAAAGGCATACGACGACTTCAGAGAATGTGGTGTCTTTCTCTAGTAGCCACAATACAATACCTTTCTCTCTGCCCTAGAAAGCAAACATGCAGCCTGTAAGTGAATGAGCTCCTGACCTATTATAAGCCCATCACATGCTGATTCTCCAAGTTTTGTTCCAATGGCTGTGACATTGATGTAACATGTTCTAGATGCAGTTCCTGTCAGGAATAGACATTTGCTTGAAATCCATACCAGTCGACAAGCAGCTGATGCCAATACCATGGCATCGGTATCCGGGACGCGATATTTTTTTCCGTAGTTAATTTGTGCAATTACACTACAAGTTAACTACAAAATAATTTCGCATTCGGGACGGTATTACGAGGGTTGGTACATTTTGTGACCCCACTTTTCTGCAACCACTTTTTCTGCACCCAGTTTTGCTCAGAATTCAGCAGCCTTGACGGAATAAAGTGCACGTGATGCTGTACTTTATTCCGTAAAGGCTGCTGAATTCTGAGCAAAAATTTCAAGGAGTCCTTAATTAAAGAGTGGAAAGATCACAAGTATGTTAGGATTATAGCAGAACAGGGTATGATGAAATGCCAAGCAAGAAATTCCAGAGTTAACATATAAGTTGGAGGAACCTGATCAAAGATTAATCCTCCATGCCCACTTTGCTTCACTTCAAGTACCCCAGCTAGAGGTGGTTGTAATATTTTCTCCGGATACCGATGTCTTGGTATTGGCATCAGCTGCTCAATTTCTGACTCAAACTGCATCTAGAATATGTTACATCAATGTCACAGCCATTGGAACAAAACTTTGAGAATCAGCATGTGATGGGAAAAAAAAAAAAAAAAAAAACAATGGCTGTGACATTGATGTAACATGTTCTAGATGCAGTTCCTGTCAGGAATAGACATTTGCTTGAAATCCATACCAGTCGACAAGCAGCTGATGCCAATACCATGGCATCGGTATCCGGGACGCGATATTTTTTTCCGTAGTTAATTTGTGCAATTACACTACAAGTTAACTACCAAATAATTTCGCATTCGGGACGGTATTACGAGGGTTGGTACATTTTGTGACCCCACCTTTCTGCAACCACTTTTTCTGCACCCAGTTTTGCTCAGAATTCAGCAGCCTTGACGGAATAAAGTGCACGTGATACTGTACTTTATTCCGTAAAGGCTGCTGAATTCTGAGCAAAACTGGGTGCAGACAAAGTGGGTGCAGACAAAGTGGGGTCACAAAATGTACCAACCCGTATTATGACAACATTCGGCTGGTGTACCAGAAGTGTACCAGAAGTGAAGCATAGCATAATTTTGATCATGCAATTTCCTCCAACTTATAGATTAACTCTGGAATTTCTTGGTGTAAATTCATAGCATGTAGATCCCTGTTGCAAATAAGACATGTCACACGTCCATCTATAATCCTAGCATACTTGAGTTCTTTCGACTTTTCAATTAAAGGCTGACTCAGAGATTTCCCGAGGAGGGCTTCCTCAATTTTCAAACAAATCGCGTTTTTGCATATACATAATGCTTGTCCATATGTGAAATAGCTAAGTTCAGATTGAAGTCCTTCATATAGAAAATCACAACTTTGTTATAAATTTCCGTATCTGCCTCAAATTTTGGAATGAGTATTTTAGGTGACTGTTTTTATTTCCACTTGACTATTTTCAATTAATAGACCAAAAAATTATATTTCATATTCTATAAGTCAGCCTTTAAGAAATTTGCTAAGGACTTCATGAACCTTCATCTCTTAGGACCTTCTTAGGCTACTTATCAACTTGTTGGCTGTGGCTAGCAATTGTCGTTGAGAAGCTCTCTTCGACTGTTCTATCCTAGACACTCGTTTTTATTGATATTGTAGGGTATGTATCACAAACCCAATGCACACTGTTGCTGATGCATGGAGGAACTTGTTTCATTATGATTTTCATTATTGTCTCTGCCAAATCACCAAATATTAAATATTAACACATTTCACAGTCTAAATAATGGCCAAAGCATCCAAAATAACAACTTTGGCTTGGTGTTTTGACCAACTTCTCCAACTCATGCATAAGCACAGACTTTGATTTTTACAGGACACCATCTGTTGCTAGTGAATAGGGCAGTGGTCCGAGTGGATACTCAAGAACTTTATTGATGTTAAACCATAGGTCCATTGCAATTACTGCCATATTTTGAAAAAGATCTCCAGTGTATCGCATCGTAAATGCGCACCCTCTTAATTGAGCACTTCTTTGGCTTGGTCATTGAAGCGAAGTTGCGTATTGCAAGTTTTAGCAATTTATCGTAAAATCTAGTCTGAGCTTGCATGGCCTGCTATTCTACTGCACCATCAGGAGTGGCCCTGGTTTCAGCATTATCTGCTAATTCTTCATGTTGATCAGGATCATCCGCAGAGCATGCAGTCTCTGTGAGACAAATTGGGTGAGCGACATGTTTCCTTTCATATCTCATAGGAATTCAACATGTCATTTAACAACTCTTGCGAGGCCTGCTTACCAGAACAAATAATTAAAATCATAATGAAGCAAGGCATCAAGGCATCAACAACAGAATGCATTGTGATACCCTACAATATCAATAAAAAAAATGCTGATCGAGTCCAGAATGGAATCAGTCGAAGGAAGAAATTTCAAGGAGTCATTGACAAATTTCTTAATTAAAGAGTGGAAAGATCACAAGTATGTTAGGATTATAGCAGAACAGGGTATGATGAAATGCCAAGCAAGAAATTCAAGAGTTAACATATAAGTTGGAGGAACCTGATCAAAGATTAATCCTCCATGCCCACTTTGCTTCACTAAGAGGTGGTTGTAATATTTTCTCCGGATACCGATGTCTTGGTATTGGCATCAGCTGCTTGTGGACTGGTATGGATTTCAAGCAAATGTCTATTCCTGACAGGAACTGCATCTAGAACATGTTACATCAATGTCACAGCCATTGGAACAAAACTTGGAGAATCAGCATGTGATGGGCTTATAGGAGCTCATCCACTGACAGGCAGTGACCAATATGTCTGCTTTCGAGGGCAGAGGGAAAGTTAGGATATTGTGGCTAAAAGATGATACCACATTCTCTGAAGACCTTCCATCTCCACACGGGCATGGATATAATAAAATTGTAACAGCTCCAAGTGAAATTCAAATTGATTGGATGGACATACTACCAACACCATCTGTTGTTTTGGGGATGACATGTTGTTTTGGGAATAAAATGCCGATTGTACTTCCAACCAATGTGGGTGCAGGAAAATGGACTGTATTAGATCTTGTCCAAAGGAGTGCAAGAACCATCCTATCAATACAGATATTTATCCTGAGAATGAGTCAGATCATTCAAATGTTCAAGAAACTTTCACAGATTAAGAGTCAGACACAGATGATAACTACTAAGTATTACTTAGTAGTATTCTTCGCATATACTTGGGAAGAACAATACACAACTGAGATAAAGGACAAAATTAATCTGTTTTCATCATGTGTGTATTGCCTAAGTATGGGCAATATTATAGCCAACTTCAAAATATAGTTTTATTACACTTTTTGGCAAATTGCAAAATTGGCAAAATGAGCAACTTGTAGCAGTTAAGCATGCTACAAACAGTTGTTAAGTAGAGTTTCTATTTAAGAGCTATGTAAATTAGTAAGTTTTTAAAGTGAAAACAGCAGTCATTTTGGGTTCCTGGGTGCCATTTTGGATGCTATTATGTACTTCTAGATCAGTACAAAACCTTAAAATTTATATGAGCACATTGTCCAGTAATGAGTACAGATACTTGATCATTTAACACTTAAGTGCCCAAGGGGGGGGGGGGGTCCATAGTACCCAACATTTGATTTTTTTTGCGATTTCTCGGTTACCCAATCAAATTTTTCAAGGAGTTTTTTGCTTATTGTCTGATTTATGAATACGCTTCTCCTGATACAAAAAAAAATTAAATCCGCCGACGGCTTCATTAGAATAATTAGATTGGGTCCCTAGGAACCCCCCCCCCCTTGGGCACTAACGGAAGTGAAAAAGCAAGATATTTTACTAATTAAAAAATTAAAGTAATTAAATCTTGGGATTTATTTGCTTAGATATATACCTTAGGAGGTAATTAATTAATAATTAATAATACTTAAATCAAATAACCTTTTATATGCTGATAGCATCAATTTTAATAATAAGGCGATTTTGAAGTTTCTGAGAAAAATACAAGATGGTATAAATTTGGCTATATTTTGCAATGATTATTTTAATTGGTTATTCTAGAGTAGATATAATGAATTATTCCTTTCGAAGAGTGACAATTTCAATTGGCCATAGGTCATAGGTCAAAGGTCGGATTTTCATTTTTATTGTGAATATGTGGTTCTTACATGACCCCCATTTATTTGTGTTAGTGTCATGATCAAAATCCCTCGGGAAAGTGGTTATCTGGGTTGGGTCCCTAGGAACCCCCCCCCCCTTGGGCACTAACGGATTTTTTTTTAGCTTGGGCACTTAAGTGTTAAAACTTACATGTGCTAAAAACTGTTTTTGTGATTGTGACACATTTTACTTTGGACACTATACTTTTTTTACAGAATATGTTGTAGAGTTGGCCTTTTTACAGTGCGCATATTTTATAGGGACAAAGTCCTACAAAGTAATAATTACGCATGAATAAGAATTTTCATTGATTACTCACATTATTGCTGCATAATGCTTATGTGTACCACCTTAAAACCCATCAAGCATGGTATAATCCTGTAGAAAATTTTATTTGCTTTAAAATGACATCAATCACATGCTGATTGGAGGCTTTCTTCAACCCGTTATTCTTAAAAACATTGTTTTGTCAAAGCAGCGGCCATTTTGGCCGCCATCTTGGATTTAGAGGTTACCGCAAAAAAAAAATGAATCAGTAAGGCCATTGTAGCAATTGAAATCAAACATTTATTATAGTTAGGTCATCAAAAACTGTCATATAGCATTTTATATGGTATTGACACACACATTTGTTCATGTGTTTAGAGAAATGTGCAAAATGGCATTTTTTTGTGATTAAGACCCCATTCGTTCTTAGACACTATAACTTTTAAGTTAAACTAGCTATAATATTGTGTTTTTCGCACAAAATGCATATTATATCAGGGCAAATTCCTGAGAAGTCTTGATCCAATTATGAAGAACAATTTTGATATATGGGGGAGAACGTAATTCAGTCTGCATAATTTTTTTGAAAAAAAATGGCAAAAATATGCCTTTTTGGCCCCAAAAGGTGTGCAAATAACAATGAAATCCACAAAAGTTGGTATCATCATGTAGATAATTAAATTATCTTCAATATGACACCAAGCACAAGGTGATTGAAGGCTCACGTAGGACATTACCCTAAAAATACTATCATTAGCCAAAACGGCGGCCATTTTGGCAGCCATCTTGGATTTCGAGGTGACCGCAACAAAATTTAATTAGCACACCTCTGAATTATTGTGTATTATCATAAAAACTACCAAAAAATCAAGGTGTGCTTAGTTTGTAGTGATCTGGCAAGTGACTTGCTTATTTTTTTATTTCGGCCATCCACTTATTTGCGGTCATTTTAGCGACAAAAATGGAGGTACCACCTTCAGGGTTGTCCGGGTGTCCCGTGAAATTCTAAAGGTATGGGGGTTGCAACCTGACTATACTGTGTAAAATGCCCCAAAAATGGTACTTATGATGCTACTGTAAGCAATACTGACAATATTTGTATTTTTCCCCTTATTTTTAGAGTAATAACATGTGCATGCTTACTTTGGCACCTATCATTGCCAAATAAATACCAATCTTGCTTGCAAGAATGGCAAAATTCCCTTAATCTTGGAGATTTATCAGATACATTTGTTTTGCAGTCATAACAACTCAATTATGATGTCACTATGACGTCATATTGTTAAAACGTGATATGTTTGTACATCATTTGAAGAGGGACATTAATGTGACTACACACGATAACAACAAGAGTTGGTCCCTTAAAAGGTTTGCTTTGTCCGTCGCCTCTGGGACCCGCCCACCCCCCCCCCCACCCGATTTAACTGGAAGTAGTATAAATTTTGATATCAGATGAAAGGCCGTATTTTTCTCATTATTGTCCTAACATTTCAGTTTCCAAATCCACTTCTTTGCAAAGATATAAACAAAAAAACTGTCGTTTGAGTGGTTAACCATCAATATTAGCACAGTAGTGAATAGGGCCTTGCAATGTGCATTATCGCTTCTATTATCATAACCGCAAGTTCGTTTCCCACGATACTTGATGGTGAGTGTATGCAGGTGCCAGGTTATCATATCAAGTGGAGAACAAGATACACAGAAATCGGAACACCCACCTTTAATTACGAAAAAATCAGGAGGTGGTAACCCCCCCCCCTCTCTGTTTGTGTGTGAATGTAGTAGAAAAAAACCCTTGGTTGACCGAGGGTTAATAATTTTTCATCTACTCGGTCAAAACCACTCACCTTACACAGGTAACATGACTTTTATGTGAGTTGGCACTTATTACATTCCCCTCCATATAAGTGTTTCTTGAACCCGAACATTAAAAATGTACTAATGATCCGAACCTAAAATATAATATATTTAAAGGTGCTTGTTCCGATTTTTGTCTATCGTGTTCTATACTTAATATAAGAGCCTGACACTTGTACACACTGACCATCAAGTACCGTGGGAAACACGCTCGCGGTTTTGATGCTAGACGCGATAACGCATAGTATGGTGCAACGCCCTCTTCACTACTGTGCTAATATTGACGGTTAAAACATGAAAACGGTAGTTTTTTGTCTGTAACTTGTGAAAGAAATGGATTTGAAAGCTGAAATTTCAGGACGACAGTGAGAAAAATATGGCCTTTCATCTGGTATCCGGGTAAATCAGGGGGGTTCCAAAGACGATCGGAACAAGCACTATTAATAATTACTGGCCTACTAGGTCAAAATCATTCACCTTAATCAGGTAACATGAGTTTTATCTGAGTTAGCACTGATTGTATCCCGCATAAATACTTGTACATGTTTACATTTTGGTAATAGAAAACAATTACAACGAATCCAAAGCTAATTAAATCCGTTAAATAATCAGGTCTTCTTTAATATCATTAATTCTAGTGGTGGTCCTAGCATATTTACATCTTATTTGACATATTTTGTTTATGTCCTTATATAAATTCCATTTTTCAATCTCCATGTTCTGTTTTCATATTCCTGTACATGTATACGGTATATGCTGAATAAAATTGAAGAACTTGATAATGTTTTACCTGATATAATTAAAGCCAATACAATATGAGCTATGTGAGTCGCTAGGGATCCCAAAAGAAATCCCACACCAGTAAGTAGACCCGTGATCATTAGCGTGCTACTAGGATCCACAATGTGTTGAAACATCGGTAAGAACAAACCTGAGGGGAAGAAAATGACCCAAAAAATGATTAACTATTGGTCTTTCATTTAGAATGGTAGCGTGACTATAGTAGATTCAACCCATCGTGTCACCTCTAGTACTTTTCCGAAGGTATGGGCATTAAATGAGGGGCATGTTCAGTGGGTGTAAATAAAAATCCACGCTATATCTATTGAAACATAGAATCCGATACAAGAGAAAATCAATTCTAGGAAAGCATTCAAGTGAACGTAAGCCACAACACATTTTGACTAATCGTTTTTGCTTCAGTGGCATCCAATGTAACAGGTGAATTAATGTACTGACTTTTGAGCGCCCGTGTTTAGGATACAAAGGAACACAAAAGCCTCTGCACTCTTCATATGAAAATGAAGTCAACATGAAAGACCATGTTTTCTTTTTCTGTCTCCTCTCCCAACTAATTGACGGTGTCCAAAACTTTCCTCTGGTGACACGATGGGTTGAATCTACTATAATTGTCAACTGTTTTAGAAGTGGAGTTCTAACCGCAACAAATCACTAAATATATAGAAGGGATAGTTTACACTCACGCCTTGATTTTTCAACTTCTTCCTAAAACCTCGCGATTATGTTTACCGTAGAAAGGTTAGGGCATGAGTACATAGCTTAGGTTCATTAATTAAATTAGACCAGACTTGCACAGGACTAACATGACAAAATATATCATTATAACGGGTTGCATTTCAAGAAACATTGAATTTCACGAGCAGAAATTTCAATTGAATAAACGGTCATGCACGAATCTCAAAATTATATATTATTTATGTAGCCTTGATGTTTTATCAAGACGTAATACTACTAGCATTTTACATAGCTCACTCATTGAGTTTGAGCGTCTGGTATTTAGAATTTTCTGTGTAGAGCAAATGAAGATTGTCAATGTCTTAACGGGTCATCGGATTTTGTGTTTTGTGGATTGCATTTATAGTACATTTCACAATAATAAGTGAGACGCCTCGTTATAAAAAAAAAAGCTTTAGGTCTGTCCTTTCATCGTGATAGGTAATATCGATTATGATTAACACCATATGTAAAAATTAATGATACGCATACAATGATAGTAATGTAGCTAGTAATAAATGTTGACCTAAATACAATATTTCACATCTAGTTAGATGGAGGTTCAATTGATATCAGGATGAAAACACCACATTTATTTCATTAAACGTTTGTTATGTGAACAGAACTTACCCATTGGCACGGCAAAATATCATTCCCTTATCCGAAGAATTTAATGAATAATGCATTCTTAACTCGATGCACACATAACACCATTCGAAGTTTTTATTTGGTCATCAACAAATGGGGCCAACCTTGTCTTAAGAGATTAGCGCAAAGCGATTTTTTTACATCACGGCCAAAATGGCAATAAGTCCTTCTATCATTAACATACCATTGTTTGATTATAAACTGAATTCGTCAGTTTCCAGTAGCCGATTGTACAGGGACTTACCATGGTCACGACCACCATGTTTTTGTAATGGCAACAAAGGCCTAGTTCTCGTCCTCCCGCAGGCCCGAGGATTGAACCCTCTCATCATGTCATACCCCCTCCCAATCATGCAACGGAGTGTCAGCTTAATTTGAAATCTACTTACTATAGCTTTGTGCTGCACTGATGAGACCACAATTCGAAACGGTACTTCCCTGCAATTGAGTATATATACAGAATAGTCATCAAACAGCACGGTCCTGCTTTGGTGGTCCCTTTTTGCAAAGGTCGTGATTTCTTAAGAGCGCGTAATTTCCGAAGTTTAGTGCCAGTGCCGAATCTTGCGAAGATTTCCCGAATTGAACAGCTACATTTAAACCATTTTGAGTGACCTGGTACAAATATTATCCTGTGTCTAAATGAGTCAGGAAATAAATCTAGTTTCTTTTTCTTTGTCAGTGTTTACAGCCCCAAGAATTTGCAATTATTTTAAAAAATAGATCGCATATAGGATTAATTCAGAATTAGCACATCAAATATTGTAAATTAGTCTAAGTATACAATATGTATATACCTGGTATTTTGTGGGCATAGCTGGTGTGTGGCAAACACTTAGAACTAGATATACTGTGGTCCAAAGACCAACGTAACCAGCCCGCGATAGCTTCAACAGCAAGCCTAACACTAAACCCCACGCTTCGAAACCTAGGCCCCAACTTCGAACCTTAGCCTGCTTCAAACCCAACCATATCTAAGATCTGAGACAGATCTGAGCACAGTTGATGTAGACCTTTGACCCTAACGACCTTCGATCTCGAAAACATTTAAACTATTTGGATTGTCACATAAGGATCATTTAAATTTCCGCCCGTTAGTAGCATTTTTGAAAATTTGACCTTTGACCTCTAATGACGTTTGTTCTCAAAATATTTTCACATGATTAGGAGTCATAAGGATCATTTCGTTAAATACAGCCAATCGGTGATTTCGACAAAAAATGACCTTTGACCTCTTAATGACCTTTATCTCAAATTTTCAACTGGTTGAGGTTGTCATAAGGATCATTTCAGTTAATTTCAGCTCAATGGGAGCATTTTGAAATTTTTGGATCTTTTGACATCTTAATGACCCTTTGATCTCCAAAATATTCAATAGTGTAGAATATCAGAAAGATCATTAAGTTTAATTTCCGCTCAATCGGCGGGATTTGAAAAAAATGACCTTTGACCTCTTAATGACCTTTGATCTCGAAATTTTCAACATTTTGAGGATGTCATCAGGATCATTTCCGCAAAATTTCACTCAATCGGAGCATTGAAATTTTGACGTTTTAACCTTGAATGACCTCCATTAACTTGTATGGAATTTATAACATGCACAGTACAAGTAGCACCAATCTACCCATCAGAAGAAAACCTATGATCCTATTTTGTCTTTTTCTTAAAAAAAAAAACTTTGTTATTTTTTTTACAATTAAATAAAAGAGTGTAAGCTTTAATAAACCATGCACCGCTACAACATCAACTTTGACTATTCTTTTTTTGTTTTATTTCCGCATTTTCTTTACTAAGGAGAACAAAACATAGAACCGCCATACATGCCTCCAATTGAAACCTCCCCGGGAATTAACCGCACTGAAGTAATCGATTTTTGGCATTCATCTAATCGAGTAAAAAGATTTTAGTTTGTTTTTTGCGTAATTTGCCGGACTCGCCAGAAAATAATACTAAATGCGGTTTCAAACAACCCAAGGTGACTTGACCGGAAGCATTGAAGGGAGCGCTGCAATTAAATATAAATCCCCCTACACTAAGTACAGGACTATATTATAGGTGAAGCGGAGGTGGTGACTCTACATACGTGTACTTTTAGAAAACCATTCCTAATATCTCCTATACCGATTGTAAATCCTCGTGTAAGTAGATTTACCTTTTCTTCGAAATGATGTAATGCGTAACCGCTAAAGACATTAATGGCTCTTGCAGACCCAAGTTATGTGGCATTCATACTGGGGTAATACAGGCGAGCGAGTCGAGCGAAAACCGAATCCTCCCCCGGCCCCCATTTTGTGCGCAAAATGCCCCCTATCCCTGCCCAGGTGACCTTTGAAAACACTTCTGTGTACAACCCAATATGAGCATGATTCAGGGTCCCTTAGAACATTTTGGTGTTAATAGCTCTTGAATTGCGGGAGAAGAAGGATTTCTAGATTTTGCAACCAAAAATTAATATTTCTCTTCAAATTCACTTGAACCCCAATCTGTGTACAACCCATTTGAGGGCTGGGTCCTGGTCTCTTGATGGAATTTGGTTAAAATTTGCCCAAGCGTTTAGCACTACAAGCATTAGGCCGACGTGTTGCCAGAAGAAGAAGAACTAGATATAGATGTGGTCCAAGACCACGAAACCAGCCAGCGGAATAGCTTCCAAAAAACCCAATCCTAAACTAACCCCAGCTTCGAAACCTAGCCCCAGCTTTCAGCTGAACATGATTAGGATTTCATAGGATCATTTCAGTTAATATCATCTCATCGGAGATTTTGAAAAAAAATGACCTTTTCTCTTAATGCCTTTGATCTCAAAATATTTCAACATTTGAGGATGTCATAAGGATCTTTCACAAAATTTCAGCTCAATTGGAGCATATTGAAAATTTTATCTTTGACATCTTAATGACCTTCTTTGATCTCCAAATATTTCAATATGTTGTAGAAATACAAAATCTGTTCATTTAAATTTCCGCTCAAATGGAGCATTTTGGAAAATTTGACCTTCGACCTCCTAATGACCTTTTGATCTCGTAAATATTTCAACATCTTTAGGATGTTCCTAAGGAATCATTTCATTTTAATTTCAGCTCAATCGGATGATTTTGAAAAAACGGACCTTACCTCTGAATGACCTTTGATCGAAAATATTTCAACATGTTTAGGATGTCCCATACGGATCTTTCACAAAATTTCAGCTCAATCGAGCAATTTTTTTTGAAAGTTTTTTGACGTTGAACCCTTGAATTACCATCCATTAACTTGTATGAATTTTATAAGCATGCACCAGTACAAGTGCACCAATCTACCAATCAGAAGACCGATGTCCGTATTTGTCTTTTTCATTTTCTCATTTTTATTTTTTTTTTACATTAATACAGAGTGGTACTCTTTATAACCATGCTACGCTCCAAATCACTTTGATATTCTTTTGTTTTATTTGCATTTTTCTGACTAGGAGAAAAACAATAGAACCGCCATAACATAGCCATCTAATTGAACGCGTCCCCGGGAAATGTACCGGCGGACGAAGTACTCGATTTTTGCATTCATCTATCGGCGTCTGCGGAAAGATTTATTTTGTTTTTTGGCGTAATTTGCAGAACCTCGCCAACAATTAATACTTTAAATGCGGTTTCCAACAACCCCGGTGACTTGACCGGAAGGAATGTAAAGGGAGCGTCTGCATTAAAATATAAATCCCCCTACACTAAAGTACATGACTATATTATAGGTGAAGCGGATTTGTGACTCTACATACTGTACTTTTAGAAACCATCTCCTATATCTCCTATATCGATTGTTAATCCCCATGTAAGTAGATGTAACTTTTCTTCAAAATGATGTAAGGCTTAACCAGGCTAAAGACATGCTGGCTCTTTGCAGACCCAAGGTTAGGTGCCATTTCAATACTGGCGTAAGACTGGGCGAGCGAGGCGACGAAACCGATCCCCCGGCCCGATTTTGCGCAAAATTCCCCTATCTCTGCCCCAGGTGACCTGAAACACTATCTGTGTACACCCATATGAAGCATGATTCAGGGGTCCTTAGGAACAATTTTGGTTTTTATCGTTTTTTTTTTACTTGTTAAAACCTTCTAGATTTTGGCACCACAAAAGTAATATTTTCTTCAAAATTCCTTGAACCCAAATCGGTGTACACCCCATTTGAGGGCATGGGTCACTGGGCCTCTGGATTGAATTTGGCTTAATTGGCCCAAGCGTTTAGCACTAGAAGCATTAGCGACGTGTTGCCAGAAGAAGAAGACTAGAAATAGCTGTGGTCAAAGACCATGCGAACCCAGCCGCGGATAGCTTCAAACCCAAGCATAAAACTAACCCCAGCTTCTAAACCTAGCCCCAGCTTCAGCTGAACAGGATTAGGATGTCATAAGGATCATTTCATTAAATATCCGCTCAATCGATGAATTTTTGCAAAAAATGACCTTTGACCTCTTAATGACCTTTGATCTCAAAAATATTTCAACATGTTGGGATGTCATAGATACATTTCAACAAAATTTCCAGCTCAATTGGAAGCATTTTGAAACTTTGATCTTTGACATCTTAATACCTTTGATTCTCCAAATAATTCACTATGTTTAAATATCAAAATCATTCAGTTAAATTTCAACTCAATGGAGCAATTTTGAAAATTTGACCTTCGACCTCCTAATGACCTTTTGATCTCGAAAATATTTCAAAATCTTTAGATGTCATAAGATCATTTCAGTTTAATTTCAGCTCAATCGGAGGATTTTCAAAAAATGACCTTTGACCTCTTAATGACCTTTGATCTCGAAAATATTTCAACATGTTTGGAGGTCATAAGGATCATTTCAGCAAAATTTTCAGCTCAATCGGAGCCTTTTGAAAGTTTGACCTTTGACCTGAATGACGCCATTAACTTTTATGGAACTTTTATAACTGCACCAGTACAATTAGCACCCAACTCTAACCAAACAGAAGACCTATGTCCGTATTTGGGGTCTTTTCATTTTCTCATTTTTATTTTTTTTCATTAATAAGAGGTTAAAATTTTTTGTAATCTATTAAAACATTCTACGCTACCCAAATCACTTTAATTCCTTTTTTGTTTTAAATTTCGTAATTTTCTTGACTAAGGAGAAAACCATAGAACCGCATACATAAGCCATCTAAATTGAAGCCTTCCCCGGGAAATGTAACAGCACCTGAAGTACGATTTGTTTTTTTTTTTTTGCATTCATCAATTGAGTAAAAAGAATTTTTTTTTTTTGTTTTTTGACGTTTTTTGCCGGACTCGCCAGACATTAATACTTAATGCTACTTCAAACAACCCAAGGCCGACTTGACCGGAGGATTGAAATGAGCGCTGCAATTAAAATATAATCCCCCTACACTAACGTACAGACTATCTTATAGGTGAAGCGGAGTTGTGACCTTACATACCGGTACGTTTTAGAAACCAATTCCTATATCTCCTATAATCTATTGTTAAGCCTCATGTAGTAGATTTTAACCTTCTTCGAAATGAATGTAGGGCTTTACCACTAAAGACATTCTCGCTCTTGCAGACCCCAGGTTAGGGGCATTTATACTGGCGTAAGACAAGGCGAGCGAGCGACGAACGAGCGAAACCGACCCCCTACCCGATTGTGCAAAAATGCCCCCTATCTCTGCCAGGGTGACCTGAAACACTATCTGTTTACACCCAATATGAAGCATTATTCAGGGGTCCTTAGGAACAAGGTTGTGGTTTATAGCTCTTGACTTGCGGGAGAAGAAGGATTTTCTAGATTTGCACCAAAAAATTATATTTCTCTCTCAAATTTCACTTGAACCCAAATCTGTTTACACTCCATATTTGTGAAGGGCTGGGTCAGTGGTCCTCTGGATTGAATTTGGCTTAAATTGGCCCAATCGTTTGGACAGAAGCCTGTTTAATTGAGCGACGCGTGTTGCCAAATAAAGAAGAAGAAGAAGAAGAACTAGAAAGCACTGCCCTTGAAAAGGACCGAGTATATCATGCGGAATGTATTTCATGTTGTTTTGAAAAATATTGCATTTTGAAAATACTGTACACAAATCTTTGAATTTGATCTGTAGCAAGATTGTTATATATTGTTTCAATTTTAAGATTATATTATGAGTTTCTAACGGACTGATTTTTGTTGTTGTTGTCACCGATACATGCTTTATAAAATACCTTAGAAACCATACCCTACGTGATGTGCGGAACTCATTTGCTGGATGCATCGCTTGACAACAATCATTCATGTTCACGCTTTAGCACACACATCTAAAGATTAACATTTTCGTGTTTCGTTTGAACGGTTTGTTGGTTTGAACGCGCCAGACTCGGCAATAATCTTTTAAGGCCCAATTGAATGACGACTAGCGACTTGCAAGAGCGAAAGCGAATAATTTATCAACCCTTAGAAAGAAACGCATGCAACATTTCTTGATCATTTAGTTTCATGTCCAGGAAAATCAAGAACAATCCCGAACGGCTTACAGAAAGTCGCGCAGACAGTCTATATATCATTGTGATTCCCGACATAAGTGATTTAATCTTTTCTTCGAAGTTCATGCGAGCTTATGAGTGGCCATAGAAATCCTAGCACTTACAGACCCAAGGCTACGTAATGGCACCAGAGTAATCAATCGATCACGGATATGACCCCCCCTGACCCTATTGTTGTACAAATTGCCCCTATCTCTGCTCAGATTACCTTGATCCACTATCTGGTACAGCCAGTGGGGGATAATTGGGGGGTCCTTGTAACGCAATCTGGCGTTTCTAGCTCCTGAATTGCAGGAGAAGTAGGTTTTTTCCTGATTTGGACAAAAAAATTATATTTCTCTTGACATGACCTTGACCCAAATCTGTGTACATCCATATGCGACCTCGTCTAGTGGTTCTTCTGACCAACTTTCGACTCAATCGTACAACCTTCGGCACTAAAGACACTTTTGAAGCATGTACAAAACCATGGAAGAAGAGGGAGACCCTGGAAAACGACAGATATAATCCTGCGGCTACTCCGCATGATATAAGGAACGAACCGAAAATACAAGAACCAAAGGGAGGCCCTGGCTAGACACACGGCTGAGTTAAGAACCCGATCAGCAGTACAATAACCAAGCCGATGCTACCCACGCTGTTGTTTTAATAGACTGGTGTGTGCGACAAAACAAAAGATGAACTAAACAGACAGAAGACCGGAGAAGCGTCTAGAACCTTCGTGATTTCACATTAGAAGGCCAGGGAAAATTCTGAGAGATAATGGCGCCCGCTGCAATTGAACTGGTTGTGCTCATAGGTGATGGACTGAACTGCTTTGATAGGCGGCGCTACCTTTATCTACAGGCAGATATGCTGTGTGCAAGAGGGTGGATGACTTATGATGGTAATGGGCTAGATTTTAGCACATGACTCTATAGAGAGAACCAATCCTTCTAGTATTTGTTTGAGAGCATATATAAAGCCCTGGTGATAGAAGATGAGTCAGAGTACTACACCATCTTACTCCAAGTTATTAGTATATAATAGTGACACCTAGTCCTGCTTCAAGTTGACAGCGACATTAATCGCAGTCAAATATATTCTTCTGTATTGACATTGTCTAGTAAGTCCCTCAGCTCCAGCAGTTTTTCCTGATTGTGGCTCGCCTCCGTGTTCGGTTTTATATTCCCGTGGCCTCTGAGTATCCAAGGATAAACAGCTCCAGCACTTGTGGACTTTATATTTAGTCCACCTCCAAGCTTCGGGAGTCATTAGAGCTGGTTTTCTTCAGTCCGGACAAGTCGTCCGTTGACAAGTTTCCCACTTTGAAAATTGAAGTTTTGCGCTGGAATATTCGCCAGGACTGTAAGTTCTGCATCTTATAGTAATCTGGCTGCAGGCCCGCGTCGCGGCACCACCAGTTAGTAAGTTTAATACTTCATTAATTAACAACCTTATTATAATAAATCTTTAATTATTGATACCTAATCGATGTTTGTTTTAATGAGATTGATTTAACACACAATTAAAATAAATACTTTGTTTTAATATTTGTAATCAAGTTTTACAGTGTATGCCCCTTATTCAGGAGTTTGACTCCGTAGTTTAGAGGTGGTTTGGGCCTTGTTCAAGGGGACCGAACAAAATTGTGGGCTCGAGTCCCGGAAATACACACGTACTATATATAGTAAAATTACGCAACAAATGTTTGATTGTGTGTTTACTTTGATACTGTGATATATATTGTTTGTTTGTGGACAGAAGTGTTTTCTATACACGATGGCGTTTTAAACGCAGAAGAGTTTGTTACACAGTTCGTGGGAGAAGTTTGATGTGCTTAAAAAGCCGGATTTAATGGATTTGGCCAAGAATTATGGGATGGAAGTTGGCATTCTAATGAGAAGCGTTAATCCAAAACCAGTTAATAACCCCTCTTGTTGAGGAAGATTTGTTAGAATGAGGGATGTTGGAAGCCTCGTTGAAATTCAGGATGAGTCAGATAGTGCTTTGAAAATGAAACAGAAATGGAATGCAAATGCAATAGAATTGCCAATTAGAACTGCAAGAGGAAAGAAGACAAGAATAATTTGGCTTTAGAACAGCAAAAGTTAGAACGGAGGAAAAGGAAAGGCAGGCAAATTACATTAAGAAGGAAAACATGAATTAGAAAAAGCACTACAACAGCAGGAACTAATGCCAAATTACAATGGAATCAAAAGAAAAAGAAGATAGGTTACAAATGGAGGAAGAAGACGTTGGCAGAAATTGAAGCCAAAACAAATTGAACAGAAATTTAGAAAAGGGCACATCAGGCTCCTCCTCACACTCAGGTTTTAATGCCACTAGGAATATCAAATTGGTTCCGACATTTAGGGAAGCAGAAGTTGACAAGTATTTTATGCACTTCGAGAGATTGTCCGAAGATGAAGTGGGCCTAAAGAGCCATGGATAACATCTTCACACTGTGTTTATTGGGAAAGCTAGAGAGATCTCCCTAACTCATCCCTATCTATTGATCAGTGCAGTGATTATGAAGGTTGTAAGCAGTACTATTCTTAAGGCTTATGAATTAGTGCCTGAGTCGTGTAGGCAAAAATTTCGGAGTGCGAAAAAACTTGCAGATCAAACTCATGTCGATTTTGCTAGAGTTCAGGAACAATTTGGATAGGGTGGCTCACTGTCCAAGGAGGTGAAACATATTAAATCAACTTAGGCAGTTGTTTTTAATTGAGCCATTCAAACAGTGCATTCATGCCGACATATAAACTCAATTTTGGATGAACGCGATTTATCAAAGATTTGAAAAATGCAGCAACAATATCGATGATTAACGCCCTCAACCATAAGTTTGATTTCCAGCAATAGTAAAAGTGGGCCCTAATAACAGTGTCAAGTCAAGAATTAACAAGAGTTTTAATTCAATACCTATAGGCCTTACCAAATAGATCCTTCCAAAGTCATGGTACTAACTAAAGGGAACAGTCAGTCAGGTTCACAGTCAGGGAATAGGTCCTTCTGTGCCAAACCAAAGTCAGGGAATGGTTTTAAGAAAGAAGTCAATATAACTGTGCACATATGCAAGGCTTCAGGTCATGTTATGGCGAGCTGTTGGAAGTTGATGGTAAAGCAGATGCATGAAGCAGAAGTCTGCTCCCACAGGGTGTGCTGTGTCCATTAGACCACAATTTAGTTCCCAGGCTAATTATACGAAAGATGTGGAGTCTGAGAAAGTTAGGGGGGAAAAACTTTGAACCATTTGTTTTGGAGAGGGTTCAGTGTCGCTTGATGGTGACAAAGTTGATCAAAGCCTATAAGATCATGCTGTGGATACAACATTTTGTGCCATATCAGTAATTTTGGAGTGTCACTTGCCCCTTTACTGTGGAAGTTAGTGCAACAGGTGAGAATGCTTGATCCAAGGTATAGGTATGGAGGTTATTAGTGTCCCTCTTCAGAAAATGAATTTGAAGTCCGGGATTTGGTCTCAGGTTACAGCTAGTAGGGAGTAAGGCCTGAACTTCCAGTCAAAGGTGTTTCATGTTATTAGGGAATGATTTGCAGGCAGGAAATACATCCAGACCAATCGTTCCCACAATCCCTGCACAAAATAGCAGTGATGATATGAATAGTATAGTTTATTCCAGCCTGTGCAGTTACTAGGATTCAGGATAGGAAAGCCATGCTTTGAGCAAATAGTGTATAGAAAGGAGGAAGACCTTGTCCAAAATTAGATTTAATAGGACACGTTCATGACAAAATTGGATGAACCCGGTCAACTTCCCTCTTCAGGGGAGACAGGTTGGTCTCCAACACAAATTCAGCCATAGCACGTGCATAATGATGATGATCCCTTGAGTCATAATAAGTTAGTTCTTGAACCTGGGAAATGAGCCTGCACTCACACTCCAGAACTTAATCAAAGGGCAGTAACCCTGCAGAAGTCTGAGGCGTTCCTTGGTTTTTACAAACACGACTGTGTGCTGATGAGAAATGGGAGTCACCTATGCTCCGGCAAACGATGAGTGGAAAGTTTTTCATCAGGTAGTTGTCCCAAAAGGTTTTATCATAGAGGTCATCAGCATTGCCAATGATAGTCCTATGGCAACATTTAGGAGTCAAGAATACACATGATAGGATTGTGAAAACCACTTTTGGTGGCCTACCTTCGTAAGGATGTTTCATGAAATACTGTAGTCTTGTCCTACTTGTCAAGTCGTTGGCAAGCCTAATCAGAAATCCCACCGCTCCTCTGAAACCGATACAGGCCTTCGGAGAGCCATTTAGTAGGGCATAGTTGACTGTGTAGGACCTCTGTCCTAGGACTAAGTCGGTTAATCAGTACCTACTTACGATCATGTGTGCCTCTAATTTCGGTTCCCTGTAGCCATACCCTTGAGGAACATAAGCTAAAACTGTAGTGAAGGCTTTGAAGACCATTTTTTCCTGCTTGTAGGCCTACCTAAGTCAATTCAGCCAGATCAGGGGTCAATTTCACATCTGGTCTATTTCACAAGTGTATGATTAGGGATAGAACAGAATTTGTCCAGTCCCTACCATGCCGAGCCCAAGGAGCTTAAGAGAGATTCCACCAAACTCTGAAGAATATGAGTAGGACTTACTGTTTGGAATTGAGAAGGAACTTGGGATGAGGGTGTTCACTTGTTATTGTTTGGTGCAAGGGAAGCAATTCAGGAACCCTAGGTTTCAGTCCCGTTTGAGTTAGTTTTTGGACGTACAGTTCGCGGTCCCTGACACTCCTAAAGGAGAAATGGCTGAATGACTGAAACTACACCAACCTTTTGGACCATGTATGTGTTTCCAAACTCAGTATAAGGCTAATACAAAGGGCAAATGAAATTGCCCGGGCAGGAATTTACGCAAACACAACAGCCCAAAATGAAGAATGGTTATGACCAAGATTGCCATAGTAGGTCTTTAGGCCAGGAGAGCAAGTGTTAGTCTTGTTTTCCAATCCCTGGACATCAACTGCAGGCCAGATACCATGTCCCTATACATTAGAGTCACAATTATGAAGTTGACTACATAGTCACAACGCCAGATCAGGCGGTAAGAGTAGGTAATTATGCCATGTAAATATGTTGAAGGAGTGATTTCGTAGAAATGATGATGGCAGTGCAAAACCAGTGTGCTCTTGCGAGGAAAGTAAACAGATTACAATCATGAATCTGAAGATGTTTCAAAATTCCAAACAGTGATGACAATCAAGCATGACTATCCAATCAAAATTGCAAAATTCAGATGTGCTTAAATATTTGGATCAAAACTAGGCCACACCGTTTCCGAAAATCCAGTGGTGAAATCACGAAGATTGATCAGGGAATTTGAGATATTTTTCCGTCCTGATTCCCTAGGCGAACCCGCTTTGTGCTTATCATGATGTTGATGTGGGTATTGTGCACAATAAAACACAGCCCCATTACAGAGTAATCCTATAAAGACAGAACATCTCAACAAAGAGATGGAGTACATGTTGGAAAATCAAATATATGGAACAAAGCAAAACTGAATGGAGTCCACCATGTATTTTGGTTCCAAAACTGGATGGTTCCCTTAGGTTTTGGTGACAGACTTCGAAGGGTAAATCAATGTTCAAATGACTGTATTCATTTCCAATACCGTTCGTATTGGATTTGCATTGACAAAATTGGCAAATTCAAGTAATGTCATCAATTTTGAACTCTTTTTAAAGGGGGCATTGGCAGGTTCCCCTTACTAGATGCGTGCAAAAGAAATTTCATCAGCATTTTGCACATCCCGGGAGGCTTTTGCAGTATCGTGTTATGCCTTTCCGGTAAGAAAAACCGCCCCGGCAACCTTCCAAAGAATTGTAAATCATATAGTTGCAGACATACAAAGGCTGTGAAGCCTTGTTGATGATTGATTGTGTACAGCAAGTCTGGAACAACACACTGGCAGCTCATCGCTTGTTTCAGGAAATTGTCAGAAAACAAACTGACATTCAATTAGTAAGAGTGAGTTTGGCCATGCCAATGTCACCTATTTGGCAATGTAGTGGGCAGGCCAAGGTCAAGCCTGTCAAGGCTAAAGTTTGAAGCAATTGAGAAGTCCCCACACCTAGTGCTAGGAAAGAACTTCAGAGATTCTTAGGTATGGCTGGTCATATTACAGGAAGTTTTGTCCAAACTTTTCAGATCTTGCCAGTCCTTTGACAAATTTGCTAGCCAAAAAACGTCAAATTGGTTCTTTGGTCACAGGATGTGAAAATTAGTTCCAGAAATCAAAGCCATACTGATTAGTGAACCAGTTTGATTGCACCCAGACTTTCAGCACCAATTAAGTGGCCATAGATGCCAGCTGACATAGGGTTGTGTGGTGGAGTTTTATGCTTTTTAAGAAGGAGAAGACGGAATAGACCACCCTATTTGTATTCTCCAATTAGTTTAACAAGCACCAAAAGAAATTACTCCAATATTGAGAAGGAGGGTCTTGCTCTGATTTTGGCATTAGGACATTTTGATGTGTATTTGGGCACCACAGTGCACCCAGTGCTTGTTTTCACAGATCACAACCCCCTCACCTTCATCCACAGGATGAAAAACAAGAATCATAGGCTGGTGAGGTGGAGTTTGACCTTGCAAGAGTACAACCTAGACATCAGACTCATCAAAGGCAAACATAATGTGATGGCTGATGCCTTATCCAGAATTGTATAGTTTGTTAGAAACAAGTAAAGCTTTTAAAAGGGAATGTGAATAAGTTATGTATATGACGTTTAAAAATATTGAGAGCTTTAAATAGGTTACGAAAGTTTGCTTTTCAATCAAACTTTCTTTCTTTAAGGGGGAGGGTGTTACAGCCCCCAAGAATTTGCAATGATTTATTTCACTTTGAGTAGGATTAAGTCATAAATTAGCACATAAAATATCGTAAATTAGTCTAAGTAATACAATATGGGATATACCTGGTTTGTGTGCATAGCTGGTGTGCGCAAACAAATAGAATAAAACAGAAAACCGGAGAAGCGTCTAGAACCTTAGTGATTTCATTAGAAGGCAAGGGAAAATTCTGGATGAAGGATAGATGGCGCCCTGCTGCATTGAACTGTTGTGCTCATAGGTGATGGACATGAACTGCTATAGGCGGCGCCCTACTGTATCTACAGGCAGATATGCTGTGTGCATGAGGGTGATGGCTTATGATGTAATGGGCTAGATTTAGCACATGACTCATATAGAGAGGACCAGATCCTTCTAGTATTGTTTGAGAGGATATATAAAGCTCTGGTGAAAGAAGATGAGTCAGAGTATTACAACATCTTACTCCAAGTTATTAGTAGAGTATAGTGACACCTAGTTGCTTCAAGTTGACAGCGACAGTAATCGCAGTCAAATATATTCTTCTGTAGTGGACATTGTCATAGTAGTCTCAGCTCCAGCAGTTTTGTCCGATTGTGTAACCGTGTTCGGTTTTATATTCCGTGGCCTCTGAGTTATCCAAGGGTAAACAAGCTACAGCACTTTTGGACTTTATATTTAGTCGACCTCCGAGCTTCGGGAGTCATTAGGAGCTGGTTTTCTTCAGTCAGGACAAGTCGTCCGTGGACACGTCCCACTATTGAAAATTGAAGTTTTGCGCTGGAATATTCCCCAGGACTGTAAGTTCTGCATCTTTATAGTAATCTTGCTGCAGCCCGCGTCGCGGCACAAACCAGGTAGTAAGTTTAATACTTCATTAATTAACAACCTTAATATAGATAAATATTTGATTATTGATACCTAATCGATGTTTTAATGAGATTGATTTAAACACACACAATTCAAATAAATACTTGTTTTAATATTTGTAATCAAGTTTACAGTGTATTGCCCAGTTATTCAGGAGTTTGAATCCGTAGTTTAGAGGTGGTTTTGGCCTTGGTCAAGGTGACCGTAACACTAGCATATCAGAAAATTTATATTCCTTAAATAACTATGTGATTACAGTTGTTTTAAAACTGTATTCAATTTTAAGATGTCGCGTAGTGTCCCCCAAACAAACCGTAGACCTGTCCATTTCCGACAGATTCTTGCAAACTGAACATTGGCAAACTGTATAGTAGTACTTCGGCCTTTTACGAGATCAAGTTTTATTGTATTTCCATATACCACGAGTCAATACTGGGAAATACACGCACGGTTGGCTCCATGGCCTTGCCTTTAACAATGGCAATATTGATAGTTTTAATTTTGATGGATTATGGAAGAAAATGCTGTAACTTTTGAAAACTGAGAAATTCAAAGCTGTCCGTTTCCAATAGCGTTATTTCGGGCAGCTAAGTTGTTTGATTTGTTTGAAAATGACCATTTTACATATAATATCAACCATCACCGACTTTAGCGTGCTAGTTTAGACATAACAATTTCAAAGATGGTAACAACGCGAAATCCAGCAAAATCTTTTTTACACTTTTTTCATAGCGGTCATTCGACGTCAGTTGAGTTGCTGAAAAGAAAATAAGGTAGTGATTAAATGGATTATCAGATATCTCTTTGAAAGCATGACAGCAATTTTAAATTTGTATTGGTTTGAAATTATTTAAAAAATGCTAGTGATTAAAGAGATTATCAGATATCACTGCAAAAAATGACCCTATTTTTTTTAAATTGTATGAGGAGCTCAGAAACGAAGGATAATAACTTATGACAAAATATAGCATTTATCAATACATCAGGGAATTCCCTAAATGACATCTTTTGCGTGGACTAAAACTCACATGCAATCTTTGCGAAATGGAATAATGGAATAGACATTTTACTCTGATTCTCTATCGAAATCCCAAATGTGCTTAGCTATCTATAGTCGATCCAACCTCATATGCCCATCCCTCTATAGTTTTGGGCTGCGAAAATTGTATAGAATAGGGTGAATCACTTCAGGTGTAATCGGTAGTATAATGATAAGCCGATCACAATAGGATTTGACTCCACGTCCAAGTAAAAATTAGGACTGAGCACGAAAAAGTAATGTTTGTCGTACATTTGCAAACTTTTCATGAAATAAAACCATGATAGGCGTATAGTATATCATAGTATATCGTATATTATGAGTTAAACATTCACTTACATTCAGTCATCATCTTCTGATTCCGATTCACTGTCACTGTCCTTCGTCAGCTTGATTAGGATTTGATTTATGTCAATATCAACAATATTCTCCTTGCTCCAGTAGGAGTCTTCTATCCAAATAACATGTTTTATTGCATTTTTCCAATCTATTTCGGTGACTTTTGTTGTACGTATACTACGTGTAAATTAATGAAATCGCCTACAGATTCTTGTACATACTCTGTACATGTCTACCTAAATTTATGTGGTGTACATTTGGACATTCAAATGCACATGCATAACGCAAGGAAAAATATCGATGGCCTGCCCTTCTTTAAATCCCACACTGGCCTGCCAGTGATCATTATGCTACTCTCATTTAATCCTCTAAGACGATTTTCAAAATCAATGATTTGTTGTGAAGCTTTATTATTGCCCCTTATACATCAGAGCTTATACCTCCACGCAAATGGTATGGGGGACATATGAGGTTGGATCGACTATAGTACATTGGCGAGTACGTGGATGCGGGTAAGAAATACAGGTTTTTTACCGTTATTGAGAAAGTATATTATAGGACTTATTGAAGCATCACGCTTTACGTTGATGCCATGTGTGAGCAATTTATTGCAACGTTTGCCTATCCTCTACATAATGTCAAAGTTTGTGGTTATGAAACTATATTTAAAGACCTCGGCAATCGCAACGTTAACAAACCAGGAAGGTGTGGGTGTTCTGCAGGTGATTCTGTTGCATTCTCTACATGTCTGGGTTTGTCTGGAGGAATGGTGAATTTAGAAAGCGTCCGTTTTCCAACCCTAAAATTTACTAAATTACATTATAGATGACATAACATGTCATAAACAAGCCCAATACTTACATACTATACTCCCGATTCCCGGTATCAGAGAAATAGTCCTATGACGCAAGTGTGAGTGGCAACCTGCTCTTGCAATACAGGAAGCAGAACGCCAAGGCCTTTCAGAATACCCACTGAAAGAAATTGAATCATGGTAGCGCTGAATAAAACCAAAAAAGGTCTAATCGGTAAAGACCTCTGTGATTTAGGCATCGTAAAGTCCATGGATCAAACAACAACTTTGTGCCTGGGATCCTCTTTGTAACGACTATAACCACCACAACAGACCACTATCATATCCAATGACCCGTATTACTGTTCAATTACAGTTACAAGGTCAATTTTAACCATAACGTCCTTTTGAATACTAACCCGACGATCATCGCAAAAAGGGTGATAGCGTTATTTTTCTTGTTAGATCTAGGGGCAATTTCCCCCTAAAACAAGGCAGGGTTCGCTCCGTGATTTTGGAAAAGTGGCAAAAATGGCATTAGGGGAATAATTATGTATAGGCGCGTGTATGTGAGCATGTATGTGTGTGTATATGTAAGCATTAAATTTGTGTTTTTTTTTAATATTTTGTTTATTTTATGTTTCCTTTCCACCATGAAACCCTCACCATCTTAACTTTATTATCCCCTATTGAGTAATGATTTTGCTGTATTTTAGCAACAAGTTGGGGGTTATTTATCAGGCTCTGGGAGGTGATCAAAGTGAGCATGACATCCCTTGGCCTGTGGTTAAGTGCTGTCATACCCTGTCTGCAGTTTGAGGTCTTGAGTGATGATAACGTTGCTAAGGCCATCAAAAGTCATGTGCCCTAGATCGGTTTCTATCTGTTTTTTTAAGCAGAATATTAAAGTATTTATGCCTATCATAACTTGGGCAATCAATGAAGGCGCCGGTGTCTTTCCTGAACACCTAAAATATTCTATTGTCACACCCATCATAAAAAGCCATCTTTGGACGGTAACAATCTCAAGAACTAAGTAAATCATAATATACTTCTTAACAGGATGGACAATGATCTTAGTATACAAGGTATATGCTTCAGTGGTTCAAATATTATCTGTCCGATTGAACAAGCAAGGTGTGCATTGATGGATATTTTTCTAAACCCCAACAAAATAACTTTGGATTACTACAAGGTTCCATTGTTGGTCCCTTAGGATTCACCCTTTATGTATTACCTGTTGGGAACATCATCCAATCTTTTGATTTGAAATACCACTGTATTGTACAATACATATTTTGTATACATATTTTGATCCAAAGGAAAATGGTTCCATCAATTTTGCTTTGAACAAACTATTATCTTGTATTGATGCACTAAAAATTGGATGCAGGAGGAAACCATGCTTAAACTTAATGATGAAAAAAATGAGTATTTTGTTGGCTCACCTTCGAATTTTGGGCACAAAATGCCTTCTGTTTTTATACGTGTTGGGGATAAGACAATCAGTCCCAGAAGTAGCATGCGCAACCTTGGTGTCACATTCGATGCATCATGTTCAAACATTATGTTCGAGCCTGACATACCAGCTCCGCAACATTTCTAGAAGGATCTAAGATTACGATACTTGCCATCTGGTATTCCATGTCATTGTCCTTTCTAAGATCGAATATGGTAATGAGCTTCTCCTCGGTTCCAATACGAGCGAATTGCAAAGGCTTCGGAGTATTCAGAATGCTTGTATCTATTGAACGCAGGTCCTTCTCTTTTGCAGCCCCACGTACGTGGAATGGTTTTGCACGCAAACATCAGCGAGTGCAGCAGAGTTGTAAAGTCCAGACTTCATTGCAGAGTACCCACAGTAGCTAAAATTCAACCAACATCATTCATTGGAGATTTTCAAACATTGCAGAAATTACTATTAGGACTGTAAGGTAGGTGAATTACTTGTCTTTTCAAGATTTCTTGTATAGACCTCTTTGATTTTCCTATTATTGTCAATAATCATGCGTATGGTTCTTCTCAGTCATTAGAGAAAAATCTCAAGATGCGTATGGTTCTTCTCAGTCATTAGAGAAAAATCTCAAGATGCGTATGGTTCTTCTCAGTCATTAGAGAAAAATCTCAAGAACGATGTAAAATTTGAATATACACTGTAAGCAACACGTACACTGCGTCTTGGGAAACCCATATGGGACTCCCCATGACAGCGTGTTATTCGTTCAACTGCCACCTTTGCATATGGCATTTTTGTCAGTAAAAAATCGATATTGCTATAATATAATATTTTTTCTTGTTCTTTAAAAAGGTAGTGCCGAAATGTTTGCGTTTTCTTCGGATACTAATGGTGAAGGATTTGCGTGTCAATTTGCGTGTCACCAATGAAGGAATAAGTAAATAATAACATGAGTAAAGGAACAAATAAATAGAAAACATAATAACATCAAGTTGTGCAAGTGTTATGTTAGGGAGTGCTGCACCTTTGGTGACAGTGCTTTTTGTGCTTCTCAGCACTCCCTGGCAGCTCATAAGGTTTCATTTTTATTCTATATATTTTTTCATTACTGATCTTTGTATTGTTTATTGCTGTGTCTGCCAAATGAATAAATAAATAAATAAATAAATAAATGTGGGCTATAAAGTTTATCAGGTCAAATTGTTCACCTAAGAATACACATCTTAAACCTCACCATTCTTGATGCTATTTAAAGTGTACTAACAGGATAATTTTTAATTTAAGTATGTTTTAAAAGATGTCTTTGGGGTCTGAAAGAAATAATATCTACTGCAATATAGATTGCCTTATTAGCAGAATTAACTAATAAATGTTGCCCATGGAGGTCGCCATGTTCGGCATTGGTGACGTCGCTCGGCATTGGTGACGTTGTATGACTTTGTAAGTCAATAGATAAAAACAGGTGTCTAAGGAATGTCTGGGGTACTCCTGGTCAGAAAATCGGATTACATAGTGTGTCCAGTAGAAAGCAGTAACGATCGATTAAAAGCTGGGGCGGATTCTTGAACAATATAGCTGAAAAAGTTTGGTTATGCATTCACTAGTCCTTCATTGACTACTTATTTCAAGACACACTATATACTTTTTACCATCATGATTTCAATTTTTCTCGTGGGCCGATCAAAATGGTTGCAATCATACGGAAGATATTATAAACGTTTTACTTTGATATCAATAATATAGTGTCATTTTTGCTGACTGAAAGACATTCATTTGAAACAAAAATATATTTATAATATGTTGAAGCGCAAATTATATTAGTCTGGCATTCCGCTTTAACTTTTAAAAAATACAGTCAGCCCAATTGCCTAGCTATTCAATCGGGAAAATATGTCATATTCAGGATTCAGAACGAAATGGATGAATGCCAAGTTGTAAGCTACAATGAACGTTTTTATTTATTCGTAACTTCTTAGTTATCACCATTCTACACCACTCATGTCATGACGACAATCAATTAATCACACATGTAATAAACTTTCCTTGTATACGATTGGAACTGACTCTAGAATAATGGAGGAAAATGTTTGAGCTCATTTTCTTTTGACATTTATCAACGCGGAACATGGAATACATTCTGAAGAGATCTTTATGGGCGCCACTGGGTGTAAAATGAGTGTCGCCCAGCTACACCATTTGGATTTGTCATGGACGTTGCTACGAAGTTTCTGTGCGCTAAACGGCGCTCGTCGTCCGTTTATTTTCACCATTGCATCCACTTACTCGTCCATACATCAATGCATATGTCTGCCTGTCTGTTCAACTATTTCATTTTATAATCTCTATATAAGTAAAAACCTACTTCGAATTTTTAACTAACCAGACTATAGGTAATACTGAAAGAAACGCACATTTGCTTTAGTAGGCAAATTGGGTTCACTCCTTCTTGTGTGAGTGTACCCAGCCATAAAGTACTGCCACATACGCTTTATTTATCCCAGTTGCCGGTGAATTAATTTGAACAAAGTGAATCATATATCAAAATGAAGCTTGAAATCTCAGGAATCTGAAAATGCTTGATGCAGAATACGTGTACAATTGAGTTATGAAAAGGACACCGTATGAATTGACGCTGGGTATTCAAATACTTAATTGTATAGCCTGGGAGCTAGCAGATTTTATAGTACAAAAAGTTGGAGTGATTAATGTTGACAGTCTGACAGGAACCCCTGAAACGTAATTCTTAAGTGCTGCAATGGTGCTTTAAGGAGCGCCCAACAAACACAAATGTTTTGTGAACGTTCTAAAAATGTTTTGAAAAATGTTATTTTTGAAAATAATTGGTAACAATAAAGTACCGGGGGGGGGGGTCCATAAAGTGTACCCAACATTTGATTTTTTTGCGATTTCTCGGTTAACGCAATCCAATTTTTCAAAGAGTTTTTAGCTATTTGTCTGATTATGAACGCTTCTCATGTACCACAAAAAATTAAATCCGCCAACGGCTTCATTAGGAAACCTGGGCAACCCCCCCCCCTTCCCTTGGGCCACTAACGGAAGTGAAAAAAAAGAAGATATTTTACTAATTAAAAAAATTAAAGTAATGAAATCTTTGGATTTATTTGCTTAGATATAACTTAG
Organism: Ophioderma brevispina; assembly: GCA_023653785.1. Classification (NCBI taxonomy): domain Eukaryota; kingdom Metazoa; phylum Echinodermata; class Ophiuroidea; order Amphilepidida; family Ophiodermatidae; genus Ophioderma; species Ophioderma brevispina. The sequence continues at coordinate 58,509 of JAMKCH010003738.1, forward strand.
GAGGCAATTAATTATATTAATACTACTTAAATCAAAATACTTTATATGTGAGAGCATCGATTTTATTTTGTCCATGACCGTGTTTCTATGGTAAGTCTATGGGAAAGACCAAAGTGAATTTGAAGTTTCTGAGAAAAATACAAGATGATATAAATTTGGCTATATTTGCAATGAGTATTTTATTGGTTAGGCTAGAGTAGATGTAACGAATTATCAAAAACCTAAAGCTGATGATGGAAATGGGCGAACCACTTTTTTTCGGAGAGTGACAATTTCAATTGGGCAATAGGTCATAGGTCAAAGTTCGGGTTTTCATTTTTATTGTGGGTGTGTAGTCTTACGGGACCCCATTTACTTGTGTTAGTGGCATGATCAAACTCCCATGGGAAAGTGGTTATCTGGGTTGGGTTTTTTTTTCCATAGGACCCCCCACCCACCCCTTGGCATAACGGATTTTTTAGCTTGGGCAATTAGTGTTACAATTTAAAAAAAAAACATCAAAATGTATGGTTGGGATGGTTATGAAAACATTTTTGCAAAAGATTCTCTTCAGATGTTACCAAGATATTTTTTAAAAACATTGTATCCAAACATTGCATGAAATTAATTAAAGTTAAGTATCGTGAGAAAAAATCACGTCTTCTTTGCTGTTACTCAGTAGCTGCTAGTATATGGCTTGATGAATGTTTAACACAGGTTACATACTAGGAGGAAATTTATCACTTACCCTGTCCGAGAATCGAACCTTGTCCTTTTGAGTGAGAGTCTAATGCAGTATTCACTAAGCCACGGATACTTATCCACCTTGTAATGTTATTTTAAATATATAAAGCATCCGTTTTGGTATTTCTGTTTTGTTAAAAGTGAACCTTCAAAATATTATTTGGTGTGTAACCAAGATGTTATTTTTTTTCTGTTATTTTTTTACTATTTAGTGTTCCTACGGGTTAGACATGCAAATGAGGAAACTGACGATCACCGCAAAAAAGGAGGTAGCGTTATTTGTATTGTTAGTCTAGGAGCAATTCCCCCTAAACACAAGGCAAGGGTCCTCCCGTGATTTTTGAAAAGTGGCAAAATATGGCATTTAGGAATTTAAAAGGGATATATGTATCTTAAAAAATTCAATTTATGGTATTTGTTCCAAAATAAAGCCTCGGAAAAGACGTTTCAAGAAGCCCCAAGTATGCACATGAGGTATTGCTGTTTCTGTCAAGCGCTACTGCACAACCTCTATACTTCTATATGACACATTTACCAAATAAAGTTAACTTAAAATAAATTAGATTTCATTGATTGATTAAGTGGCTGTAAGGCTTCATAACTTGAATATTACAAACTTCATTTGTGAACGTGTCAACCTTCCCGAATTAGACAATGCTTGATCATCTGCAGCTGGTTATCCTTTTGTTGATGATGGACATCCTCTCTTTCGTATTAGCTATGAGACATCTAGACCTGCAACTGCTTTATCATGACGCTATTTAGCTTTTTCAAGCATTGTATTGTTTGGATGTTATGAATACACCAATAGCATAACAGGCGGGGGAGGCAGGGACAGGTTACCACCCAGAAGCGCTTTGACGGGGAAAAAACTTAAAATCATGCTAAATCAGCCCTTTTTTGCCTGCTCACACCGGGAATTTTCCCCCAACCAGGAACATTTTCCTCAAACCCACTCCAACCGAGGAAATCTGCCTCAAAACCGGAATTTGCCCCCTCACAGCTGTTTGAAAGTCTCATATATTAGGACAAAAACAAGAATAAAACAAAAAAATATCAACGGCGACACAACCGATTTACAAACGTATTTGGAGTATTTATGCTACTAACGTACATCCTGGTAAATTTGATGAAATTTCATTTTCATAAAATTCAAGTTTACACGTCTTTCTATGGGAAATGGGCATATAGAGGGCGCTATAACATACAAATTAGGGACTTTGTAGGCCTATATATGGCAAGATTCCGCAATGGATTTTTCTAATTTTTGCGGAGGTAATAGCTCTTGCATGTCTCTACTATATCAGTTGTCAAAATGTGTCGACATTGCTTAAAATGCACTAAAAACTAAAAGGACAATTTGTATGGGGTCAACAGCTGTGCCCTCTGACAAGTGACCCCTGTTACGCCCCTGGAAGCACTCAAACGAAAAAGACCAGTCTGCGGTAGTCTTGTTAGACATAGAAAAGGCATTTGATAGTGGCAGTCATGATTTCCTTTTTTCCTGTTTTGGAGTATTTTAATTTTGCTGACAATTTTATTAAATGGGGCTAAACTTTTATTTTTGTAAAAAAAACCTTATGTCATGAATAATCGGTTCTTAATCAAGCCATTAATATTGGAAAGAGGCATTTTTCAAGGATGCCCAATTTCGCCATACCTCTTTCTTTTTGTTATGGAGGTGTTGAGTATTGCAATAACCCTAATATCAAAGGTGTTAACACTTAATGGCCCAAGGGGGGGGTTCCATGTACCAACATTTGATTTTTTGCGATTTCTCGGTTACCCAATCAAATTTTTCAAGGAGTTTTTTGCTATTTCTGATTTATGAATTACGCTTCTCCTGCTACAAAAACATTTTAAATCCGCCAACGGCTTCATTAGAATAATTAGGTTGGGTCCCTAGGAACCTCCCCCCCCCCTTGGGCACTAACGGAAGTGAAAAAATCAAGATATTTTACTAATTAAAAAATTACGGTATTAAGCTTGGGATTTATTGCTTAGTATATACCTTAGGAGGTACTTAATTAAGAATTATAAACTAAATCAAATAACATTTTTAGATGCTGATAGCATCAATTTTAATTTGTCATGCCGTGCTCTTACTGTGTAAGTCTATTGGAAAAATAAGGCGATTTTGAAGTTTCTGAGAAAAATACAAGATGGTATAAATTTGGCTATATTTTGCAATGATTATTTAATGGTATTCTTGAGTAGATATAATGAATTATTTGGTTCAAAAACCTTAATTGGAGTTTGCTGAGGATGGAAATGTGCGACCCACTATGTTTCGAAGAGTGACAATTTCATTGGCCATAGGTCATAGGTCAAAGGTCGGATTTTCATTTTTATTGTGGGTATGTGGTTCTTACGTGACCCCCATTTATTTTGTGTTAGGATCAAACTCCCATGGGAAAGTGGTTATCTGGTGGGTCCCTAGGAACCCCCCCCCCCCTTGGGCACTACGAAATTTTTTTAGCCGGGCACTTAAGTGTTAAGGTAAATTATAAGGAATTAAAAGTGTCTATGCTTCCTGATAAAATTATTGTTATATTGATGGTTCCAAGGAATTAGAGAATCCGTTTCCAATTTTTGTTTTGGAAATGTTCTGGTTATGAAGTCAAATGTCCAAATCAGAATCTTTCTGGATTGGTTCTAAAACGGGTTGTCAATATTTCCCTTTCAGGATGAGGTTACGTGGGGCTGTAATTATTTAAAATATGGTTGAAAACGTTTCCATAAGTTTAATTTTGTATCATTGAATTTTTAAAAGTTAAAGCAAATTGAGCAGACCCTAAACTGCTGGAAAGCAAGAGGGTTATCTGTTATTGGACAAGTTTGTGTCATTAAAACCATTTTATTGCACCAGTTATTGTATCTCTCTTCAGTTTTATGCATTAGAAGTCCTGATTCTTTATTTAAACGTTTAAACAAAATATTTGTTAATCTCGTTTGGAGTGGGCCAAGGATAGGGTAAAGAGGGAAACTTATTTTTTTCTTTGCTCCTTTATTTTAAATTATTTTATAAGACGATTATTTTTAAAATTGATAGGAAAGACGATCTTTTTAAAATTGATAGGAAAGAATTTACCTTTTTTTGTGGCAATACACCTGAAACTGTGCGCGATGTGTTTACTGAGTGTGAGAAGGTCAGACCAATTTGGGATGATTTGCAGCATGTCTTAAATGATAAGCTTAAAGCTGACTTCCAGTTTTGATATTATGTTTGGGGTACCTGATTATATCCTAATATCATTTTTAGTATTTTAATACTTAAAAGTACTATTTTTGTATTGCAGATGTAGGTTTCAAGAGGTGATTCCAAATTTCACTGTCATAAAAAATATTTTTAAAACTAAATGTCATAAGATTGAATATTATATTGATAATAACAATAATAATAATAATTTCCTTAGAATGACACTTAGGGGGAAATTTGAATTATTCATTAGGCTATAATGAGCTCTTATTATTTAGATTAATTATTATTCATATCCTTTGTTAGTCTAGTGGGTTATCTTTAATTCGCATAGAATAATATTCATATCTTTTGACGGAATAAAGCACAAACAAAATATAACGTTCAGGGGAAACGAAATTTCCCCCTAACGTATTAATTAGTGCATAAGAAAGGCGAATTTCCCCCAAACCCACACAAAAGATTATATTACTACTACAAAAGGTAATGTAAAGATGACTTCTGATAAACCATATAAATGCCAGTAAAATTAGGTTTACTGACAGGCTTTTTGATTTTGGCAGCCAACTTGAAAATCACCCTTTATCACTGTGATACGAAATGCCATACCTTTCCTTGACAGGAGGTAATATGAGGAACTAGTGCAATCAAATGCAACACAGGTTTCAATGAAACCCAAATAAATATCTTTCAGAGCAATTTTGGTGGCCATTTTGAATTTGGCAGCCATTTTGAAATTGGTAGCCATCTAGTGCTTTGCTATAATAATCTTATATTCAATCATTTGCATGACAGGGTAAAAATTGAATGAAGTTTTGAATTTAATTGTTCACACTTTAAGGATAAAATGGTAAAAATATGTGTAAAATGTGGTTATTTGGTGTGTAATTTCAAATGGCCGCCACCATATTAAGATGGCCGCCAAAAAAATACAAAAATATTTTTCTGATATAAGTACGAGATCTTCTAAAGAAAAAACATTGTTTGCAAGAATCAACCCGAAAATCCCACTCATCTACATTGTACTGGTACAATCTATCTGGTGTTACAAACGCTGAAATATATTTTGCTCTTTCTGTCAGTGGAACTTGCCAGTATCCCTTTAATAAATCAAACTGTCTTGGATTTAAGATTTGAAGCCCTAAAATCTTGGCACACGCGATATGACCCATCAGGTTTTGATACCATTACAAACGGTGACGACCAATCGCTGTGACTCGGTTCGATTATATCATTCTGTAACATTATAGTCTACCTCTTCTTTCAAGATTTTGGCTTTTCCAGGGCTCAACCTATATGGGTGTTGTTTGATAGGAGTTGCATCACCCACATCAATGTCATGATACACAACATTTTGTTTTAGTTGGATCATCTGAAAACAAATGACCAAACGTGTCAATCAAATTGGTAACTTCATCCTGTTTTGACTTGTCCAGGTGACCTATTATTTGTGTCCAAATTGGTGAGCACATCAGAATTTGTGAGTTTTAGTTGACAACCAGTAAGCATGTCTTCACCTGTTTTGTGGTTTTCTGAAATATCAGGTACTTCCTCCTTGTTTACAGCATCACCATCTTGGTCTGAATTTGTGATGGCAACTGATTTTGAAGTGCTGGTTTCATCAGGCGCGGATCTAGGGAGGGGGCGGAGGGGGACGCGCGCCTCCCGGTAATTCTGCACAATCTTGCAAAATCAGCCCATTTTGCACAAGTTTAGCCTTTCAGGCCCCGGTAATTTTGACGTTTTTCAAATCCTGGATCCGCCCCTGTTTCATCCTTATCAACATTCTTTTTCAGCATATTAATGTGGCACAATTGTCTTTGTTTGCACCTACCTGGCGTTTTGACAACATAGATTATATCACTGACCTTGGATTCAACCTCATACGGACCACTGTATCTGGCTTGCAATGGATGTCCAAGAATAGGAAATAATATCCAAACTGTATTCCCTTTTCCAAACACTCTCTCCATGACCTTTTTATCATACCACTGTTTAATTTTGGTCTGGCTGTCTGTCTTTCAAATTGTCCCTAGCAATCTCATACTCCCTTGTCAGCCTCGACTTAAATCCAGATACATAGTACAAGAGATTCAGTTCACTGTCGGTTTGTAACCACTTTTCTTTGAGAAGTTGTAACGGTCCTCTGACCTGATGTCCAAACACTAATTCATAAAGGCTAAATCCTAGTGATTCTTGCACCGCTTCCCTGGCAACAAACAATAGGAGATGTACTCCCTCATCCCAATCCTTTGGATATTCTGAACAAAAGGTTTTCATCATATTATTGAGGGTTTGGTGAAACTTGGGACTCGGCATGATATGCAGAAGACTTGTACTGCGAAATCCCTAGTTCATGCATAACTTGCTGAAATAGACCGGACATGAAATTAGACCCTTGATCTGATTGGATTGACTTCGGTAAACTTGGGTAAAGAACTTAGTTAGACACCAGAGGTTCCTTAGTGTTTTAAGAAACTCATGATAAGCTTGTTGTAGGACGCGTTTCGATTAACTATAGTGATATGTGCCCAATTTATGCTAATTTAATACTGTAACACAGGACCATACATGTAGAATGTCGAAAAGAAATACGACAATTGAACATCATGTCGGATGTGTGAATCAAGCACACCAGCGAGTTATATTAGATTTAATCTTCATTATAATGAAGAAAAGTATGGAAATGCAACAGATTTGTTTTTGTTGGTTTGCAACTATACTACAATGCTTCGTTAAAGCATGCATTTAATATAGTTCTGAACATAGGCCTATTTAGTACTGTTATTTAAAATAACAGTAAAATCTAAAATGAATCTCATATGTGTGCTCGGGTGAGCTTGGTTTTATATGGTTCCATATTAGGCCTATAGTCATGATAACATTATGATAGTACAGGTCCTTATATTCAGAACGCAATAAAATAGTTTTGCAACTATACTACCATGCTTCTTTAAAGCATGTATTTAATTTAGTTCCGAATATAGGCCTACTTAGTACTGTTATTTCATTTGTATACGAAAAAGTTCTAAAATGAATCCCATAGGCGTGCTCGGGTGAGCGTGGTTTATATGGTTTCATATTAGGCCTATAGTCATGATAGTCTAAAATAACAATATGATAGTACAGGTCCTAATATTCAGAACGTAATAAAATAGTTTTGCCAACTAAAGTGTCACGAAAGTTCGTAAGAAAAATCATAAATAAAATGCAAATATGTAAATTAGGTTTCTTCTAACAGAGCTATCAGATCTCTTAGTGTAAGAGACATAGGGCAAATTCCGGTTTGAGAGTTAGCATCCTCTATATTAGGCCCGGTCGGAGCCAAAGATATATTTGAATGTTGGCTTAGAGTTATCTGTTCTCTGATAAGACGTTCCCCGAGGTTTTGAGTACGTCTTAAAGCCAATATAGGGGGCAAGGGAAGATTTTCGACAGATTGTGGTTGTTTGAAATAAAATGCCAATTCCTTGTGAGTGCCTTTTTAATGTTTGCATTACTTCTTTGTGGGAAGTGATGCGTGCAGAAAACTAGAGGAATTTCGTTGGTCTTTTTCGAAACATCTAGGTAAACATTTCTTCTGTTGTATGATATGTCTGCTAGGCACGGGAGTATATCTTGTTTCTTATATCCTCTTGTGACTTACTGGGGTATCTCATGCGATAGCTACCAACGTATATCCGTTTTGGAATGTTACAGGAAGATATGCTGCAACAACATGTTTAAACGGGAATGAAATTGGGATTAGCATTATGTGGAATTAAATTTATGATTTCTGTAGAATGTTTTGGTCTCTACTCAAACATACGCGCGAGTTTAGCGCATAGTAATGGCTTAATGTGACACATGTCCTATGTAACCTTGAACAAATTCTAATAAAATGACTTTTTTGTATATTCTAGTAGGTCTATATATGAATAATTATGGAAAATTTTGTCCGGCCTTCTAGTTGCTGCGTTGGTCAGATATTCAAGGTCATAGGTCAACGACCTTTATAAGGCATGTGATGGGCCTAGAAGCAAAAAGGTGATGTCTATAACCATGTTTTGCGAATCAATAAACACAATAAACACATTTCTGAGGTTTGCAAATGCAGCTATCATTGCTTTTCAGCATAGAAATCACTTTTTATCAGAATTTATACAAGTTTCGTCAACGTATATTAGCCAATTCGTTAGTCTGTACAAATTTAAACAAAAACATTGACCATATTCTATAATATTGAATATGAATAATGAAGGTACACTAATATTGTAAAATCTTCGAGCTCACGAGTCCCGTGTGATTTAATAGTGTGATACTGGTGACAGGAAGAGGAGGTATAGTGTTCTTCCTACAATACATTTTTTGCAGGCTGGTTGCCATTAAAAATGCAAGATTGAGTTCTGTTCATATAGGTACTTTTTGTCACTATAAATTCATGTGACAACTAGTGCAAATTATATTGGAACTTGATATGCATTGTGGAAAGAACACTATACCTCCTCCTGGTGATAGACAATATTTTAATTTGGGCCCCATCAGAAACCCCATTACCACTGTTAAACTCCCGTAATAGTCTGGACAAGGCGCCACCATATCCCTTAAATCCCTAAACGGAGCGGCCCCTTTCCTTGTATTTAGGGGGAAAATTGTCTTATATATCTAACAAGACCAATAACGCTACCTCCCTTTGTTACGGTGATCGTCAGGTTAGTAGTCATTTTCCTTTAGGGACGTAAGGGATATATCATGGACCGCATTGAACGGCGCTGTGATTCGCCTATACTCTGCAAAATGTCTCTTTCTCAAAAAAAATGCGGGAGAGCCATAAGGTCGTTCCACAAACTTAATTTTGCACAGAATTCCACTAGCTAAACCAGTGGCGGAAAAGGTTGCAGAAGGCATCCAACGCCAACGCAACCCCTGTCAATGCCCACCCGGTACTCCCCTAAAGCTCCTGGTTCAAGATGCTACTAACACATCCTTCAAACAAGCTTGTTGGAAGGTGGAAGCAGAACTCCAACCGACGTTGTCCAAAATGTCTTGGATGGAAGCCCCTTTATAAAACGCCAGGAGGAAGCTTGAGCTCGATCATCATAATGCCCTAACCAAGAAGGCAGTCAACCAATCATGGTGATTTTTGTGTGCGTTTCAGATGACTCAGAAAATTCAGCCGGCTCAACGTGTCCCTTGCTGCAGGCCCATGCGGTGGCACAGTAGGGATAAAGAGCTCTAACTGGACACCAAGGCTTCTCTGTGCTGCCTGCAACGCTGATGGGACGTGGCAGAAAAACTGGTTTCATGGTAAAAGAAAAAGTCTGATTCTTGGCCAAAAAGTCCGCTTGTGGAAGAATAGAGACCTTCTTGCACTCAAAGCGGAGGTGTGCCTTGTCCGTAGACAAGGCATGTTCTATCCGAACCCCTATGACTGCAAACCACAGCTACAAGCCACTAGGAAGTTTCAGAAGACCAAGTTCTCTGTTGGGTTCAAACTATTCCCACTCCAAGAATTGCAAGACCAGCGACCATTCCCACTCCAGAACAAGCCTAGGAACCGGGGGACGATCCGTAAACACTGGACAAGAGGGGACTGAAAGAAACCATCATTCCATCACCGAGCCCTTTACGGATCTGGCCTGTTGTTCGGTAACTCGGACAGTCAGGATACTAATCTCCTCCTGAAAGACTTCCTTGAGGAAATTACCAATCTGGTCTACAGTTGCAGAAATTAGATCAAACTCTCTATCTGCATGGAAAAAAAAAAAAAAAAAAAAAAAAGGTGCGCTAGTGGACTCGTCTCAACAGTGAGCACGACAGCCTGTTCAGAAAGTCCCACCTCAGTGTACAGTCTGCAGAAATGTGACATGGTGTACCGCAGGACGAGCTCGTTGGCTGGAGGATCCCTTACCAGGTCCCTTCCTTTGAAAGCCGGATCTGTTCCCTTACAAGCACATCTAGCAGCTTGGGAAACCACAGCTGCCTGGGTCACATTGGGGATACCGGCAGGACCAGGCAGTCTCGGGACAGAGCCACTTGAGGACTCCTGGGATCATGGCGACTGGGAGAAGCTATGATCAAGCATAAGCTATCAATCCTGACCGGTCCGCCGCCATGGCGTCCCGTACGGGATCCGGTGTAGTCCGGCGTACTCATAGTCCTGCTACAACGGTAAAGAATAGAGCACTCAATTCAGTTGACTCTTCACGCAACATTAGTTTCACGCTTTATTCCGTTATCGTCTAGGGAGGCCAGACTGTGGTTCCCGCCGGATTCATGACTGAGGCGAACAGGTCCACGTGTGGACGGTCCACCCTCTAGAAGATTGTGCCGCAACTGGCAATAGGAGCTGCCACTCCACTGACCACCCTCTAATCTTTGGCTGTGTCTGGGATTGGGGACCCTCCTGGGAGATTGTCCGCCAAAGCATTGCCCACTCCCGGAACATGGGAGGCGATCAGTACCACATGAGAAGCCGAGGAATCTCCCTGCTGGGACTAATGACAACCCCTTCTTTGTTTATGTATGTCACCACCGTCATATTGTCGCAGCAGACCACAACCACTTTCCCCCTGACCAAGAAGAACCAGCACTGCAACGCCAGCGGCCCGCCCCCGAAGAAACAGGAGGTGAGCCCCCACCCAAAACGCATATGTTGTCAGGGTGCTTGAGGACACAGGTAGGCTGAATGGGACTCATTGCCTCATATGAGTGGCAAAGTCCATCATTGAAGATCTGAGTTAACATTCGTCTTCCTGGGGAGGGAGTTGGGGTGTTTACCACCACACACAAGTTTTTCATCCAGCCAGCTAAAACACTGGCTGCATCTAATCTTGGGACCATCATTTGCGCTTATTTTAGAGCAAAATGATCTGTCACGCCACCCTACCTTTGGTAGTGGTAGCTAGACAAGGATGTCTGTTTCGATGGAAGAGGGTGCTTGCTACCATATTTTTTTTTCTTTTCACTTCTATTAAAAATATTCATTTTTTTGCACTTAAAACCTCCCATGTATGTTATAAAACTCATTTCCTTTCATAGTCACAAAAAAATATCAAAATCAAATATTCATATATATTTACCCAAAATAGAAATTGGCTTATTTTTAGCAACAATCGGCAATATTAGCAATTAGCAATATTACATCGTTAAAACAATACTCTGACGTCAAATAGAGGTCTATTGTAACGTTTTTGGTATCAATGGAAAGAGAAGACTTCTTCCAACCCACCTGTACTAAAATCAAAATGATCAGAGATTTTGTAATGAAAAAATGAAAGGGAGTGTTAGGGGGACGGCGTTTAAAGTACAATTTCATGCAGATTGTGCATACTATTTTGAAAATCAATGAAGGGTGTATTTGATTGTTTTCCTATATGCTAATTGTGTTTGTTGACTAAAACAACCTTGGTATAGACACCTTATTTGTGCTTTAAGACCAAATGGTTGAGGAGTTATGATCCGTCATATGCCTTATAAAGGTGATTGACATTTGACCTTGAATATCTGACCAACGCAGCTGCTAGAAGGCCGGACAATTTCATAATTATTCACATATAGCCCTAAAAGAATATACAAAAAGTCCTTTTATTAGATTTGTTCAAGGTTGAATCGTATATGGCCTCTACTGGCCGTGATCGTTCGCCGATTGCGTGATGGTAAATGAACTGCCTAGTGATGGTGAGCTTCATAAGACGTAATGCCCATATAAGACATTCCTCCTCGGTATAAAGTGCGCATTGCTGCGCGCCGACATACCGCTTTTATTCTGTGAACTATTTTCGTCTTCATTTTCTCTCCTCTTCGCTTACTCATTTTGTATATTCGAACTACTTAGACTGTACAAAATAATGTCTACAACGGCGAAATAACACGGTTGTGTGAGGAAAACGACACCCATCAGAATGAAAGAAATGTCGTAGGTTCCTGTGACGTCAAAAAGCCAACCTATTGGATAAAAGAAAACATTTATATTTCGTTTTGACTTACTGTGAATAAATATTAACCACATTTTGCTTTTTGTGCTTTGTTACTTTTCTCATTCAATTATATGATATTTTGGGCACCATTATCACTGCTGCTAGTAGTAGTAAAGTGTAACGTTATCAAGGAAATGATTGGAATTAATGATCTATTAAATTAATCCTCGCTTTTGGTTTTGTAACCGCAAAGTCAAATGCCTACACAGCCTTGGTGAGACTAATTGTTCAATTGTCGGTATATAAAAGTTCAAAATCTTGGAAAGGTTAGCACAGATGTAAGGTTCCTGTGTGCTGTGATTAACTGAGGTTGGAATCAATCTTCAATAAGAAATGTACCTGAAGTTGGAATCAATCTTCCCTACGGAATGTACCTGAAGTTGGAATCAATCTTCCCTACGGAATGTACCTGAAGTTGGAATGAACACATGAGGCCCAATGCGTGCATGCGATGCGTAGAGGAATCGTCGAAATTGATCAATTTACAGATCCCTAACCAGGCATCGCGGTGCCACCGGGTGACGTCACATTCATTCACAACTCCAGACGTAGTAATACCAGAGGGGATACAACATAATGACATGCTGGGTTAATCTACAGGGTCAATATTATTTATAATAGTAGATTGGACTGCCATGGTAAAACATTAAATCAGTGAAACTCTGAAGGGCAATTTTCAATTCCGCTTCATAGATACCAGACCATAATGCGTTTACAAACGTGTGTTTTATAAAGCGAGGCCGAGCCCGACTGACAACATGTGGCATCACAGTTGCTGTTAAGTTCCTTCCCTATTTGCAACAAATACAAATAGGTAGTTCCCTATGATATTATTTATGTAAGATCCAATTGGTCGGTAAAGAAAATTTTTGGTGAGGCTATACGACGTCGACCTATTTGAGGAGTATAATAGAAACATATTGGTGGCGCTAATATATCCTCCTCATATAGGTCAGTAAAGGGGATTTTTATGTGCTGAGTGTATACGACGCCGACCTATTTGAGGAGTATATAATACAGTCGCGAACAAGGTCATGGAATTGTCTTTATGTTGTATTCATACATTATTTCAATTCCGCTTCAAAGATACCAGACCCTAACGCGTTTACAAATATGTGTTTTATAAAGCGAGACATTTGAGCCCGACTGACAACATGTGGCATCACAGTTGCTGTTGTTAAGTTCTTTCCCTTTTGCAACAAATACAAATAGGTAGTTTCCTATTATTTATCCTCTCTATTACTATTATTGAGTTTACACCAATATATCGCGTGTTATTTAAGCTGTGTATTTCTTAAAGTCCAAAAAGTAATAAATTTTAAGTTATCTAGAATCACTGAAGCAGCTGGACGTGTCCGCTACGCTCTGGCACTTTCTTCTGTGAGCTAGGGGGTCTGTTTATTTCGCCGAGCTGCTTGAGGATACTACCATTAAATCTGTTATTATATAAAATTCACATAACTTGTGCACAAGGCTCATTTGTTTGTGTTTAAAGGGTATATCTGACCTTTGACGTCCACGAGACACCATAACATATGATTTTATCTTAAACAGTCATTTTATAATTTTTTGAACAGATTGGAGAGGTTGTTTTCACTTTGAAAAAAAGTAATAAGTGCTTCCATACAACATAGATATTAATTTATATCCTGCTCAATGAATCATTGTCAGAATTCTTAGTCAACTTCATGAAAATGTAATTTATGGATTGCCTTTTGGCTTTTCTTATAATTCGGCTTATAATTAAGCCCCGAATCAGTATTTTAAAATATATTGTAGGGTACAAATTTTACGAAACGGGCCATAGTTCGATGAATGGTCAAGGCTGAGCGCGAATGGGAAACTAGTGATTTGAAACATCGACAACGTTCCTGTGTAAAGCATTATACTATAAGACAGAATATCAATACTTCTAAGCACACTGTTAAAAATTTCCGTAAATTAGAACACAGTTTTACAAAAACAATAAAAATAAAAAACAAAAACATAAAAATGTTAATTTACGGAAATATTTCAAAAATTTCTGGCAGCAATATTTCCGGACCTTTTTTTTTGGTTCCGTAATTTTAAATTACGGAAAAATTCTGTTAAAATACACATTTTTTCCATAATATGAGACAAATTTCTGTAAAATTACTGTCAAATTTCCGTTAATTGACAGAAATTTCTGTAAATTTACCCTAAAATGACTGGAAATACTGCTGCCAGAAATTTCCGTAAATTTACGGAAACTTTTTTAACAGTGCACATATTTTTGTGTTGAACTCCTGAAGAGGTAGGTAGACATAAACAAAAATTGGAACATTTAAGAGCATTTGCAAATAGGTTTGTACATCGGTGTTACTCTTAGTTTTACAGAATACATGTTTAAAGATGCGCTCATAAATTCGCAATCGTGAGCATTATTGGCGCATTGATCAACTGTCCCTTCTTAATCGTAAGTTTATATTATATCAATCAAAGACATATTCTATGCTGGTGTGCAGTGTATTCAGTTTAAGAATCCGTCTTTAGATGTGAAATTATTATTAAAAATACTTTAACACTGTACTATAATGTTGCTATGCTTGCAGACATTGCAGAGCAATTTCCTAGCCGGATAATAGAAACAGGTGTAGGAGTGAAGGACTTACCTATTGTGATACCACCTTAATTGATGTCAAACCATAGAGTGAATACCCCCATGAATATGCGACCATTATCGCGTCTTTATCAACTACAATCCGCTACTTAAGATGTATGCCATATAATTTATGCCGCACGCCAAGCCAAACACAACAGATGTTACCATCATTGCAGATAGAGAAGGAAGGTAAGCGTCGGCAATCAACGATAGCCCCAGTACAAGAGCCGATAAATACATTATCAATCTATGGAAAGGAAGTTTATAAGGGATTAACACACTTTAGCAGCGATGTTCCTAATCCACCAGCAGTTGCTATTAAGGTTGCCTTATCGGTTGGACACCTCTCTTATTCAGCATGTGGAATAAGGTATATTATCCATCCAATATAACTGAAGCCGTGGGATGCACCTGCAAGAAGAAGACCAATGAACGTAGCATTCTTAAACAAGTGCATATTTAGTTTACTAAAAGTATACGTTATTACCGACTGCATTAAGAGGTATTCCGAAGTATCGTTTGCTGAGTCTTTATTTGATTCATCACTGTTTATGAGACGAAAATATTCACTGTCGATTTTAGTATGCTTCTGACTCTCTTCTCGGATTCTCTGCCTGTCACAAACTTCAATCAATATCCCACCGCACATTGTTATATGCATGCATAATGCGCCGAGCAGCATCATTGTTCCCCTCCATCCATTGTTTCGAGGAAAATCTGTGTCCCTACCGCAACCCCATTGAGTCCCCGCGGATACTCACAAAAGGAAATAGAAGCGGCAATGTTGAAGTGTTTCTCGAAAAAGCTGGGGAGAATTCCGATGGCAATTACTTCTGATAAAACCGAGACACCTACAAATTGACAATGATGATAATAATCATGTAACGCCGTTTATATTCTTAGACAGCACGGAAATGCGTAACAATGGCATAGTATAGGTTTTCCAAGTCATATGTCCACTATTTTCAACCAATTGTCCGCAAAGGCAGTTCAAATGTCTATTGTGAAATATATGTTTAATTAGCATATACCAAATTTTCAACATAGGCAGTTTCAAATGCCCCTAATGCTAATACATACCGATATTGTGAAATGGTCTGTTTTACTAGCACTACCAATATCAACAAGGCGTTCAAATCGTCCATATGCTAAAAAATATCCAATTATTAGCTCACTCAATTTCCCATAAGTGAAATCAAATGTTTACTAGTGATTCAAGTATCAGAGTTAAAACCAGTTCCTACTTGCACCATCCAAACCAATTTTTACTAACGGTCATAACTGTCAGGACAAACGGATTGTTGCCCTAAAAGTTTCATAAAGATGATGAAGAACATTTCCTTACGTATGCAATAACAAACAATTACACAAGTTATATGGTGCAAGTTTCTGAAAAAGGTATGATAGCTTCTTTTTTGTTTGTTTCTTTTCTGTTTTTTTACTTTTTTTATGGCAAACATTTAAATGATAACTGATCTACTGATGGAATTCTAGTCATGAGCATCTGTTCAACTCAATACAGTTGTAAACCAATAGACCAGTTGAACGCAATTGTTTGTAAACATGTTAGGCCCTGGATCTGATGAAATAGGTCGGCCTGCATGACTGTTACTCACTCGGGCAATTGTTCTGTTAGAGTTTTAATACTATGGCCATACCGATTGCAGAATGGCATTCGCAAAGCCCAAACAGAAGTGACGTGGATGTTCATGGTTCGATAGGTCGTTTCGTTTCGTTTCGCAAAATAGAGTCAGCCTCCCAGTGGCGGCGCACGGGATGGCATGGCTGGTTGCCCCCCCCCCCAAATTTCTTATTGGCCACCAGTTCCCTCCACTGCTGGAGAAATATTACAGATTTTTCTTGGCAACAATCAACGGTTTGGGGCAAAAAATCAACACAGTTGGGTAAAATGTTAGAAATCTCAATATTTTGCCCCTATAGAAGTTGGCCCACAAAATTTCACCTTGCCGTGGCAGCGTTTGCCACCCCCTCGAAAATCCGGGGGGGCGGGGTGTGGGATTCAGGGGTTTGTTGGTACCATTGCTCGTTCCAGGGGTCCGAAGGTGAGGTGACTCCTAACGGGACAAATTTTCAGGTGAAAATTATTACCTCTAACGGGACTAGTTTTGGTGAAATTATACTAGTTTTCAGTGAAAATATCCCCTACGGGACCAATTTGCAGTGAAACTATACCCCTTGCGGGACCTGCTCAAAATATGTGAATAGGAAATGTACTTAAAATAGTAATATAGAAGGAAAATGACACTTGGCCTACTGAGAAAGATTACACACCTCGGGTATTTTGCTGATACATTTAGGTTTAGTTCTACTATTGGTATCCCAATCACATCTGATTTGATACCCCTAGCGGGACTAGATTATTATTGTGAGTTTGATACCCCTAGCGGTAGTCCCGCATTGCAGCTAGTCACGCTTTTTTTGGAACGAGCATGGGTACCCGACCAAAAATCCAAAGAACCCCCCCCCCCCTCCCCGGGTCGAAAAATAAGTCTGGCGCCGCCACTGCAGCCTGAAATATACAGCATCAATAAAATTTTAAAAGCCAATTCTATATAAATATCTATAGTTATATATATTATAAAAAGCTTCACTCTCTTCCATTTTCTGATGTGATTAATTATAAAAAAATGGCTCTCGTTTCATATGATAACAAAGTCTTGGAAAGGCTGGACTCAGAGGGATTTTTTTTTCCGGGGAAAGATATTTTTGTGTAGTAATTAAACAATAAGTCATCTAGAGAACTAAAGACAGTAACCTAAAATGGTTTACTTAACAGTAGAGAATGAATAGTATTGTTCCTTTCATGTCAGCAGCAAACATTGCACCGTAAACGTGCATAGGATACCGTGTATAGACCAAAATTCAGAACCGAAATGAGGGGCGACGCCAGGGGGGTGGTGCGGGGGTGGGGGGATGGCGGCCCGCCTGCGAATTTCAAAATTCAGGAAAATCAGGGGGTTGGTTATGGTTAAGCAAAAAATTGCGTTACAAATTAGGGATTTAAACCTATATGAGTTCATTTTGTATCGTTTCATCCCCTATGATGTTTCGCCTCCTATGAGTTACCATGGCGCGCCCTGCCGAAAATTTTGTAACATAGTTTGGCTTAAGCTTAGTTATTCACAACATTTGATTCGGAAGAAGAATTATGTAAATGCAAAACACGATTTGTGAAAATTAAAGTGAGCCAGCCTCATCGGGAAATCTGATGATTCAGCCTTTTCTAGGCTATTTTACTTATAGTGTTTATTATGTTCACTGACATAAATAAGAAGAACCAAGAGAAAATACCGCTTAAATTAAGCATGTTCAGTTCAGTTTTTCCCCTCCTCCTGGTTAAATGCGTCATAAGACGCGGATTGTGAATTCTGATATTTCAGTAAGGCATGTTTGAGTGTTTCATGCCCAATGACATTTGAATTTGCCTATGTAACATTTGAATTACCCAAGTGAAAGGACATTGCACTGATGAGCACAGAATTACATAACGATGTCCATTGTGTGGTGGGGACATGTTGACCCTTCACTATTGACATTTGATTTACCTGTATGCTTTCTGATCTTTCAAGTGGACATTTGTTCTGTTTTTGCAGTGTTTTGACATTTGAATTCCCTATTGACATTCTGAATTTCCAAAAATTACATTGCTCTGATACCATGGATATTTGACCTGGAAAACCTATATTAACACATGGGGTTAAATCATACGTGTGAATAAACGAGTGTGGCAATCTCCAACTGGGGTTCCTCCTCAACAAAAGCCCTATGCAGATCTTCAGACAAAAGCAACTCTTCAGTCGTATAAAAACCTGCACGTTCAGTACCATTAGATTATGACCTTGCCCCCAATTGTTCCATTTTTTGGGTAGTTTCGTTGCGTCATCTGTAGCCAATTCTGTGACCATGGGGAGCAAAGATTCAATTCTCCACCATCGGCTATTGTAAATAGTTACCACCCCCAATAAGTTTGTTTAGAAAATTGAACGGTTTACAGAAATTGAGATATCCATGACATGTTTGGTTACAATCATTAAAAACAAATCTATTTTTTTTTTTTTTTTTTTTAAAATTTTGCATTGTTAACAAAACTTGCCAACTTGGCAAATTTTGCATGAAAAAATTACATAACAAAGTGGTATGCGGAATGGTTCCGCGCTTTGTGCGGGAAGAGGACCAGCCCTGGGCAAATTGCTAGTCGCCATGACCACAAAGGCGTCAATTCTACCTTACTGCACGGGCCCCCACTCTCAGCAATTCTGCTTTTTGTCTGAAGGTATATGGGGATCAAAACAATTTTAAGACCTGAATTAAATGGGGGATGGGATCAACAAAATTTTCGAACCTAAAAGGGGATGGATCACAAAATGTGCTGCCGACGAAGCTCCAGTTTTCCACCCCCCCCACCCAAGTATTATGAACACTCCCTAAGGAGGGTTCAACATGGACCCCTGAAAACAACTGCCGGTGGATTTTTTTTTACCAAACTCTGGTCATTGTGAGGTTAATCAACACGACCACTAACAGGAAAATGAAATTGGTTGTACCGATTCAAAAATGGCGGTCCAAAACCGATTTTGCAAGGTGCATCCATTTCCGGCCAACCCCAAGGAAAAACCACTTTCCCGAAGGAGTTTTATCAAAAATTTGGAAGGAACTAATATCTTACATTGCAAATAAAAATTTTGTAAAAAAATTACTCCAGTACGATTTTAGGGGGCAAAACAATTTTGAATAGCGCACCAAAATGCTTAATTTATGCTATTTAGCCATGGCCGATTTTTAATTTGTTTCCACCAATATACGCCACTGATATTAGGCAATAACATACAATTTTGGGCAAAAGTAATTTACCGTTAAATTGGCGTACATGCCCCCCCTATACACTTAAGTGTTTAAGAAAGCATTTAGCGGGGGTGCCACTCACGAAAGTATGGGCGGAATCTAGGAGGGGGAAAGTCCATAATATTCTTCATTCATTTTATTTATTTCCATCAGACAACTGTACAGGATAACATGGAGGAGATGGCGATAAAACCAAAGCTGCATAACGTTTGCGCCACAAAATACCATATAAAACATCACAAACACACTAAGACAAACAACAACAGTGACACACATAGAAAAAAACAACGACAATGACAGTGGTCTCAAACCCTGATACAAAATGAACAACTTGTGCCAATATGACACGAAACGAGACAGAGGCTGCCCAAGATATTGAATAACCACATTCTGCACACATACCAAAGTGTTAGAAATAATATCAACAGAAGCATAATTTATAAATCAATTCAAATTAATAATAGGAAATGGAAACTTTGATAGCTTTTGATGAAAACAACTCCCTAACACTTTGCACTTATTGAAACGTGACAAAATTTAGAAACACGCGGCAACCAATGGCACGATTCGCGCAACAATAAAGGCATCAGGTTACAAATCACTTGAACAGATAAGCCCGTAATTGATTATGTGACTCACTAGAATAAGTAAAATGTTTATGAATTTAACAAAATTTAACATGATAAACTTTACTAATTCGTTTGTTTCACTCGAATGAAAGAAGAAACCGCCTTCCTAAATGAGTTTAAGTTTCTAGCAACTCTAATACTAAGTGGTAAATATTCCAAAATTTTGTGAATCTCAATCCGGTAATTTGATTTATTTCTTGTATCATATTTATGCACAATTTCTTAATCGGTGAATAGGTGATCAAATGATTGTGGAAGTAAGCCAGTCTTGTACTTGTACAACACACCCAGTTCCTTATCATACAATTAGAAAATATCTAATATACAAGGTTTGGTGTGACGTATATAAGAGCTATTAGACATTATTTTTAAATCCTTTGTTTAAGTTTGAATAGTTTATAAAGATATTTCTCACTACCATTACCCCATAACAAAATCCCGTAAGTCATATAAGGCATAATTCATGAACATTACAATTGGTATAATGCAGTTTTGGTAAGAAATGTTTCACTTTGTTTAGAATGCCTATATTTTTTTGAACACGTAAATATCATTCATATAGCACTTGCAGATCACGTTTTCATCGATAGTTATACCCAGAAATTTAGCAGTAGAAACACGAGATAATAATTTGCTAACCGTTAAAGTATATGTCATTTTATCTGAGCACGTTTTGTTCGAAAGGCTGTACCGATAAGCATACGGTTGGTTTAATGCATTTAGGGATAATTAATTGCATCAGTTGCACACTTCTTTTAAATCATTGTCATTTTGTGTATAAGGGCAAGAACATCTCTTTCAGAATAAAAAACATTTGTGTCGTCCCCCACCCCCCCTGCAAATAAAAATAATTTTAAGATTTTTGAAATGTAACAATTTCGTTCATGAAAATGTAAAGAGTAATGGCCCCCAATATGGATCCTGGGGTACACCGCAAAACATATTTTCAATAAGATGAGTGACCATTTTACAGGATATATACTGCTTTCTGGTCAGAGAGATAATTAGCAACCATTTATTGATACCCACGAAACCCAAATGATATAATTTAGTAGTAAATAGTATGTGATCTATAGTGTCAATGGCTTTTGATAGGTCCATAAAATACCCGCTGTATCCATATCGTTTATCCATATGACTCACTGATATCTTTTACAAAATCTAAAAACCGCCATAGGTAGAATTTTTAGATTTCGGAATCCATACTGTTTTTCCATATAACTCTTTTATATTTTGTCAAAAAGATCATAACATCTGTTATGCAATATAACACACCCTGGCCAAGGTATTGCAACTGCAGAAAAGCAAGTTTAATAATAAATTAATTTAAATTTTACCAGGACTTTCTTCCTACATATACGTAATTATAGTCCAAAAGTTGTGATCCATAACAGATGCCTGTTGCCCAGAATCTAATAGTGCGAAAAACGTTAAATTTGGTTGTCATGGTCCCTAAATATGGCGCGTTAAAGGACCTGGCTTGTTGATAATTTACCGATTGTACTCCATAAGAAATACGGCACAGGAACGTCAAAAGGGCTTGCAAAATAGTCGCCTAAATGAACTTTAACGGGTTTTTCAGGGTCTACTGTAAATGTTTAGGATGTGGCGAAAGCGGAGTTATTGTAATGAACCGGAATAATGATATAAGTGTCAATAAAAGATGGGAGCCCGTTCATCGCCGACCGTGCACTCAGGAAATGAATGGCAAGAAAAAGGTCAACTTTTTAATCGTCCCGTTGACATTGTGCTGTTTTATCAGCAATGTTTAACGCGATTAAACATGATTTACGTAACCACGTGATTTATCATTTGTCAATAGCATTTAGTGTCTCTGACGACCCACTGTCTTCCATTGAACCTTTATCTCATTTCCGGTCCCACAACCCCTCTGATTTCTTTTCTCCCATAAACCTTTAAGTAAACCCTAATAAACCCGTAAAATTCATTAAGCGCTTGTTTTGAATCCATTTATTTTGTTTCTGTGTCTGGATTCCTTCTGGAGTGCAATCAGCAAGTTTATCGTTTGCAGTTCATTCAATCCTGACATATTTAGGGCACATGGCCAATCAAATCAAACGTTTTTTCACACTCCTCGATTTGTGAATATCCGGGGTGATCAAAAGTTTGACACTCTTTTGTTTGAATTGTTCTACAGCACTGAAAAATCTCCCAAAGATAGAGAGTAGCACATATAAAACTAGATTATTTCACCTCCTAGAGAAATTTTGAATTTGATTGTTAACTTTGCATTGCAAGTTATGCTAACTTACGATAGGTACCATTTTCACTCTTCTGTCCCCGTAATCACTGTTAGGGAATGGCCAAAGAGACTTGGATGATGTCTACCAGTACATCGTGACATTCTTTGCTTGCTTTGATACCTGTGTGTAATTGTAAATCTCAATCAAGAAAAAATGGTAACTATTTCATTATTCTGAAATCAATAACGAATAATGGAATCTTAACCCAAATTTTGAAGCATCACTTCAATAAATGGTTCGATTGACACATATCTCTTTCCGCTGAAACTAAATGCAAATATTTGGCAATCTTGATGCAATACATCTGGTTGACCCCATTTTCCACGGACCTCCTTCATACCTGATTGGGAGGGGGCCACTTTTTGGGAAATCAATATTTGAATATACCCATTCAGTCCATCTTCTCCTTTCCCTTTGCATTCCTCTCCAGTCCCTCTCTTTTCTCTACTCGCTTTCTGCTTGTTCCCTTTCCCACTTTCTTGCTTTACCCCTAGCTAGCTTCTTTTCCTGGTCAGGACCTTGGAGGAGGGGACATGCGTCCTCTTCCCCTCCCCCTGCCCCTGTTTATCGCTACTGCCATTGACTATTGTTAAGAAATATTAATCCACAACAATTGTTAACACGGATTAGGTCATGGTTACTTTAGACCAAATAAAAAGTAAATCTTAAAAGCATGACAGTAACTCAATGGCTTTTGCTGCTGTGGAGTGAATAATTGTACAAACCGTGGTCAATATGGTTTTTTTTTTGGCGGCTTTTCCGTTAATTTACAATATCTACAATATGGCGAAAGATAAACGTTTAGATTTTTTTACCAATGATAGTGGGTATAATGAGCTATCGTTTTCATGTATAAAAACTAATTTCTACATTTGATAATTTTTTAACGATTTGTCTGAAATCGAGTGTAAATCTTTTTGACTCACCCTGTAAGCTGGTATGAAAAACACAACTTTGATTAATACGTATTGTGTGGTCAAGAATCCATGGTAATAATTTGAAATTAATTGGTGATTATGAATTTCGTTTCCCTGCATATTGCAATACGTTTGGCCAGTGTGGTGGTACGCTCACCAATTTTCGAACCAGGTAACACAGAAACAGGTCTGTAAATACCAAAGCTTCGGGACTATTCTTTTGTTTAGATTGGAACAACTTTAGCTACCTTTAATCATTTGGAACAACCCGGAAGTTAGGGAGAGATTGATCATTAGTTTATTGTTTCTTTTTTCCAACAAAGTGCTAAACTAATCCTGTTTAGGCAACCTAAGCACACTGTTTAGTTTATTTCTTATATGTTTTACTACCAATAATGTTTCTTCGTCTTGGTCTTCTTGCAGTATTCTTAAAACAAAGAATTCTTCATGCGAAACATTAACAACGAAAATGTTCTCCATTGTGATTTTGGCTTTTTTTTTTTTTCCGAACGCACCTTTTGTTCTTGGAAAACCCTCTTCATACAATACATCAAACTTCTCAATGAACGCTTTAATTGTATGATACGTTGACATCATCATATGAACAAACGCAGCCCAATCAACACAATAAACGTACATTTATACAGACATTTAACCCCTCTTTTATCAAGGGCGTGGTTTTCTTTTCTTCAGTTCGATAATATTGGATTTTTTTTTTAAAAATATTAAAAAAAATGGGTAAATTATCATAATAAAAGTGTTAGTTTATATGTTTTCAACCCACCCAATTACTTTTTAAAATATGCCTTGTTTTGCTCTAATGCTTTCAAATCCAAGATGGCGGCCAATATATGGCCTGCCAATATTGAAATGTGAGAAAACTCGAATATTAGCCAACAATTTGATGAAAGAATAATGAGATGAATTAGATAGAAACTAATTTAACAGAATACTTTTGTTCTGTTTCAATGCACTAAATTCAGATAATCATCAAAATTTTATATCAGAGAAAGGAAAAGTCATGTATTTTGCCTTGAATATACAAGTGGTAAATGATAACATAAACAATGTTAATTGATTTTTTCCACCGCTTTAACGCACACACACTTGGTATAAACAAATACAATTTCGATGGGCAATACGGTTCTTCTGACCAACTGGCTCGATAAAATCTCCACATCGTGTCCACCATTTTCTGTAGAGTTGGCTCTGAATCTGACCTATGCCATTGCATTACTGCTCCATGGCCGTAGCTCAGGGGGGGGGGGGGGTGGCGGGGGGTGCGACTCACCCCCCCCCCCCAATGACAAAGGTCCCTTTATGATGTTGAAGTCCGCGTTTGTCATGTTTATGTTTTGTTGTCAATTAAAAGTTTGCCATAAGGGTTGTGGATCATGGTATATGAATGACTAAGCACTAAGGCAGCTGTTAACCATCGCATTACGATGTCGTCGTTACTATACTGTTGTTTCTCAACGCTGTGACGCTATTTTTCCCTCTCTCTCCACCCTCTCCACCCCCACCCCCACCCCCCCCACCCCCACCCGCACACCAACCCAAAATATAAATTATTCCTAATCATGTTAATTATGAAATACAGTGTGAAAAATATAATAAAAAATTAGACATTTATATAGCGATTGTCCGCCGCTTATGTTATGGCATGGGAATTAGTCGCTGCCATAGTTATCAAGACCGCAACAGTCCCATAGAAACTATTTTTAAGCCTATTTTGTCGTTTCAATGCTACTAAATTCCAGATGGTAGAAAAATTGTTAATTTGTCTAATGTCATGCAATTTTTTCAAAAAATACAAGTGGGAATCGAAATCCGATCCATATTCCTACACCCAATTTGCACATCAATCGGTTTATATTTGTTAAAAGGTTGCAATTAAAATTTGCAATTTAACAAATGGCCAATATAAGTGACTATATAGACACCTAGAAATAAAATAAATGATTTATTTAAATAAAATATTCATAAAATATATGAACACACACTTGTTGTTGGAATTCACGATATCTAGCTAAGGGTGAAGTCAAACTCAGACATTTAAGATAGCGATTGTCCACCACTTTTAAACACCAATTAGTAGGTTTATAGGGCCATCGTCAGAGAAAAAACTTTTGATAATAAAACAAAATGAACGAAAGTATTTATAAATATCTTTAATTATCATGGTAACCATCCTTCCAAGTTTCCTCAGGTATTTTGAAGCATATGTTCAACTCAAACTATCCTAATTTGCATAAATGAACCGTATTTAAGATTTTTGGTATAAAAAAGTGAGATTATTACACCATTTTGCTTCTTTAGTTTTATATTGAATAACTATTTACTTTTGTTTTAAATACTGCCTAAAGTATTGCATGGACTTCAATTTTCAAAATTATGTTAAAAAATTACAAATTTTCTGGAATTAATTGCCGTTTGTATGTTCACACACGTGACACAAAAAGACAACAAGAGTTTTTATTACTAGAACACCACTGTCTCATATGTTTCATATTTCACATGTCAAAGCCAGTTTATATTACCCTTCCATTATCACAAAATGTTTTTAGATCTTTCTTTTTTCAAATTTATGATGTCCACACAACGTGAAACCGGCACTCACCATGTAGTATTTAAGGACATCTTTCTGGGCATATTGAAGAAGGTAGATTGAATATGAATATGAATCAGTTTTAAACAAGAAAATAACAATTTAATTTTAATAAAGACTGACATGTGTTTTTTTTTTTGGGGTTTTTTTTTTTTTTTTTTTTTTTTTTTTTTTTTTTTTTTAAGTTCGGGGTGAAGTTGCCAAATTTTAGCAGACTTGTCACGATTTCACTCAGGAAATTTGCATACCAGAGTAGCATTGCTCTTGCAAGTTATTACTGATGGCATTGTAATGAAAGTGTTTGAAATAGTTGAAATATGGAAATACACAGATTTTTATTACAAACTTCATTTTGTGTACATTAACAACGGTCACCAATTTTGTGTTATAAGTCAATTGAGATGTCACACATCGTAACCACCAATGCCACCTGTGACCGACTTAGTGATATAAACTTGTTAATTATGCCAAGTAAAGATTGCTTGTTACTTTAAATTACCAACAGGTTGTATGACAAAGTACAATGTCTTTCTAAATAAGTACGAATTGTGTACTTAAATCACCAACTTTTTGTAATGACAAAGTACCAATGTCTTTCGGAAATAATGTAAGATGTGGTGTACTTAATAAATCACAGAATTTTAAAACAAACATGTTGAAGTTTGAATTCCTAAAAAAAAACCCGCCTCGGTTTGTCTGATGTCACAAACGTTCCGAACTTTATTTGCCCCTCATGCCAAAATAACCATCTGGCACAAAATAGAAACATATTTTAGTGATGGTTTGGACTAAAGTTATTCATAATACCAAGGTAATAACATTGGGGCACAGAGATTCCATATGTACCCCCCCTCATATATTTACATGGCAACATAAAATTTTATTATTTTACTGTTTATTCCGCTTTTTGATAACAAGGCCGTAATTAAAATAATTTTGTATCAATGTAAATCTATACACTGTTAAAAATTTCCGTTAAATCAAAGAACAGAGTTTTTCCTTTCCGTAAATTGACGGAAAAATCTGTTTTAGAAAACATAAAATAAAAAACAAAAAACCTAAAAATAGCTAAAATGTTAATTTTACGGAAATATTTCAAAAATTTCTGGCAGCAATATTGCCGGACTTTTATTTTTGGTTCCGTAATTTTAAATTACGGAAAAATTCTGTTAAAATACATATTTTTTTCCATAATATGAGACAAATTTCTGTAAAATTACTGTCAAAGTTCCGTTATTTGACAGAAATTTCTGTAAATTTACCCTAAAAATGACTGGAAATACTGCTGCCAGAAATTTCCGTGAATTTACGGACATTAAAAAAAAAAAAAAAAAAAAAAAAAAAAAAAAAAAAAAAAAAAAAAAAAAAAAAAAAAAAAAAAAAAAAAAACAGAATTGGGTTGAAAATCGAAATTTAGCATCTTTAGGTCACAAACGTGACCGAAGAATGGCCCTATAAATAAAAAGAAATACTATTTTGTAGTAAATCTGGAGGCATCACAAATACAAGTAAAACTAGATATAGCTGTGGTCAAAGACCACGAAACCAGCCGCGGATAGCTTCAAACCCAAGCCTAAAACTAACTCCAGCTTCGAAACCTAGCCCCAGCTTCGAAACTTAGCCTAGCTTCGAAACCCCCCATATGTATATCTGGCTGGATAACAAATCTGAGCACAGTCGCGGTAGTGACCTTTGACCCTAAACGACCTTCGATCGTTCGAAATATTTAAACATATTTTGGATTGTCATAAGGATCATACATTAACTTCTG
The DNA here is from genome assembly GCA_023653785.1 of Ophioderma brevispina. Taxonomy (NCBI): domain Eukaryota; kingdom Metazoa; phylum Echinodermata; class Ophiuroidea; order Amphilepidida; family Ophiodermatidae; genus Ophioderma; species Ophioderma brevispina. Next base: position 86,064 of record JAMKCH010003738.1, read on the forward strand.
TCCATTAGTAGCTTTTGAAATTTGGACCTTTTGACCTCTTAATTACGTGTCTCAAAATCTTTTCACATGATTAGGATGTCATAGGATCATTTCATAAATTTTCAGCTCAATCGGAGGATTTTGAAAAAAATGACTTTGACCTCTAATGACCTTTGATCTAAAACTAGTTCAACATGTTTAGGATGTGATACGGAAGCCTTTACATTTAAATTTCAGCTCAATTGGAGCATTATCAAAATTTGATCTTTGCCACGTAAGGACCTTTGATCCAATATTTCAAATATGTTTAGAATGTCATAAAAGATGCATTTCAGTTAAATTTGCGCTCATCAAAGCATTTTGGATAAATTTGACCTCGACCTCCTAATGAACCTTTGATCTCGAAAATATTTCAATATGTTTAGATGTCATAAGGATCATTTCGATTAAATTTCAGCTCATTCGGAGGCTTTTGACAAAAAATGACCTTTGAACCTTTACTGACGCTTTGATCTCGAAACTATTTTCAACATGTTTAGGATTTCATAATGATCAATTTCATTTCAGCAAAATTTCCGCTCAACGGAGCATTTTGAAAGTTTGACCTGTGACCTTTGGTCTTTTTCATTTCATTTCCTCATTTTATTTTTTTGTCAAGTATTAAAGAGTGTAATCTATTATAACCATGCCTACGCTACACCATTTCTTTTTTGTTTTATTCGCTTTTCTTGACTAAGGAGAAAAAAAAAAAAAAAAAAAAAAACAACATAGAAATAAGAATAATAGAGAATTAGAATAGAAAATAATATAAAAAAAAAAAAAGACAACCACAAAAAAAAAAAACAAAAACAAAAAAAAAAAAAAAAAACGAAAAAACAACAAAAAAAAAAAAACAAACAAAAAAAAAAAAAAAAAAAAAACAAAAAAAAGCGCGCAAAAAAAAAAAAACCAACAACAACACCAAAAAAAAAAAAAAAAATCAAAAACAAACACCAAAAACCCCAAAACTCAAACACCCACCCAAATCACAACAACACCAACCACATACTAACAACCACGCAACAAAACCCGCAATATCACTCTCAGCGAGGCGCTCATCCTCTCCAACAAATAAGAAACAAATAAAAATAGAAACCTCCAACATAAGCCATCTAAATTGTAAACCATTCCCCGTGAATCTAACCGCTACGAAGTACTATTTTTTTTTTGCAGTCATCCATCGAGTAAAGATTTTATTTTTTTTTGTTTTTGCGTGATTTGCCCGACTCTCGCCAGACAATCATACTTTAAATGCGGTTCAACCACCCAAGGGTGCCTTGACCGGAAGGAATTGAAGGGAAGCGCTGCAATTAAAATAGAATTAAAGTACAAAGTACTATATTATAGGTGAGGCGGAGTTGTGACCTTACATACGTGTAACTTTTAAAACCAATTCCTAATATCTCTTATCGATTGTTAATCCTCGTGTAAGTAGATTTAACCGTTTCTTCGAAGTGAATGGAAGGCTTTTTAACCAGCTAAATAATTCTGCTCGTGCAGACCCCAAGGTTAGTGCATTTCATACTGGCGTAAGACCGGGCGAGCGCGGCTACTAAGCGAGCGAAAACCGAACCCCCTCCCTTACCCGATTTTGCGCAAAATTCCCCTATCTCTGCCCACGGTGACCTTGAAAAACACATCTGTGTACACCCAATATGAAGCTGATTCAGGGGTCCTTAGGAACAATTTTGGTGTTTATAGCTCCTTGCATTGCGGTAGAGAAGGGTTTTCTAGATTTTGCAAGCACCAAAAACTTAATATTCTCTTCAAATTCACTTGAACCCAAAGCTGTGTATCACACCTATTTTGAGGGCTCGGTCAGTGGTCCGCCTGGATTGAATTTGGCTAATTTAAATTTGTGCCCCAACGTTTGGCAACTAGAACATTTTTAAAACTTTCAGTTCCGCGACGGACGTGTTGCCATAAGAAGACGAACTAGATATAGCTGTGGTCAAATACCACGAACCCATCCGCGGATAGCTTCAACCCAAGCCTCAAACTAACCCCAGCTTCGACACCTAGCCCCAGCGTCGAATTAGCCTAGCTTCGAACCCAACCATATCTAGCTCTGGAGACAGCTGAGCACAGTCGAGGTAGTGACCTTTGACCCTAAAACACCTTCGATCTCGAAAATATTTAAACATTTTGGATTGTCAGAAGATCATATTAATTCTGTCGCATTAGTAGCATTTTGAATTTGGATTGACCTTTGACTCTTAAGGACGTTGTTCTCAAAAATATTTTTTCAACAATGATGAGGAGTCATAAGGGATCATTTCGGTAAATTCACTCCCCAAATCGGGATGTATTTTGCGAAAAAAATGACTTTGACCTCTTAATGCACCTTTGATCTCAAAATATTAACATTGTTGAGATGTCATAAGGATCATTTCAGCACAAATTTCAGCTCAATCGAGCATTTTGGAAAACTTGACCCTCGACCTCCTACTGCCTTTGATCTCGCCTCGGAAATATGTCACAACATGTATAGATCATCATAAAGATCATTTCAGTTAAATTCATCAGCTCCATCGGAGCATTTTGGAAATTTGACCTTAGACCTCATATTGACACTTTGTCTCGAAAATATTTTCAACACAATATTTCACATGTTTAGGTGTATAAGGATCATTTCACAGTTTAATTTCCGCCAATCGGATGATTTTGAAAAAACTAAATGACCTTGACCTCTTATGACGCTTTGATCTCGAAATATTTTCAACACTGTCTTAGGATGTCCATAAGATCAGTCAGCAAAATTTCAGCTCAATCGTAACATTTTTGAACGTTTGACCTTTGACCTTGAATGCCCTCCATTAACTGATGGAATTTATAACATGCACCAGTAACAGTAGCACCAATACCAATCGAAGACCTATGTCCGTATTTGTTCTTTTTCATATTCTCAATTTTTATTTTTTTTTTTTTTTTTTACAATTAATAACAGAGTGGTAATCTATTATAACCATGCTAACGCTACAAAATCACTTTTATATTCTTTTGTTTTTATTTCGCTTTTTCTGGACTAGGAGAAAAATATAGAAACCGCCCAACATAAGCCCTCTAATTGAAACTTCCCAGGGAAATGTAACCGCACTGAAGTCCGATTTTTTTGCATTCTCATCGAGTAAAAAGATTTTATTTTGTTTTTTGACGTGATTTGCCGGACTCGCCAGACAATAATACTACTTTAATGCGGTTTCACAACCACCCAAGGTTGACTTGACCGGAAGGAATTGAAAGGAGCGCTGCAATTAAATCTAAATCACCCCTACCTAAAGTACAGGACTATCTTACAGGCGAGCTAGGCGAGCGAACCCGAACCCCCCTTACCCAAAAAAAAAACCGAAAACCCCCCTTACCCCGCATTTTTGCAAAATTCCACCTATCCTCTGCCCCGTGACCTTGAAACCCTATCTGTGTACACCCATATGAAGGATGATTCAGGGGTTCCTTTAGACCCAGTTAGTGTTTATAGCATCTTGAATTGTGGGAGAAGAAGGATTTTTCTTCTATATTTTTCACCAAAAAATTTTAATATTTATCTTCAAATTCCATTGAACCCCCAAATCTGTGTACACCCTATTTGAGACTGAGGTCAGTGGTCCTTTGGATTGAATTTGCTTCAATTGGCTCAGCGTTTGGGCACAGAACATGTTAAGCTTTCAGCGACGGACGTGTTGCCAGAAGAAGAAGAACTAAGATATAGCTGTGGTCAAATACCACGAAACCAGCCGCGATAGCTTCAAACCAAGCCTAAAACTAACCACAGCTTCGACCTAGCCCAGCTTCGAAACTTGCCTAGCTTCGAACCCAACCATATCTAGAACTTGTAGACGACCTGAGCACAGTCGAGGTAGTGACCTTGACCCCTAAACGACCTTCGATCTCGAAAATATTTAAACATATTTTGGATTGTCATACTGATATAATAATTTCTGTCCATTAGTATCATTTTGAAAATTTGACCTTTGTGACCGCTCTTAATGAACGTTTGGTTCTCAAAAATATTTCAATATGATAGGAATGTTCATAAGATCATTTCATTTAAATCATCAGCTCAATATCGGGAAGCATTTTGGAAACTTTACCTTCGACCATCCTAAGACCTTTTGAAAATCAGAGGGTCGGGAAATTATTCAACATTTGAGGATATCATAAGATCATTTTCAGTTAAATTTCAGCTCAATCGGAGCATTTTGGAAGAATTTGACCTTAGACCTCATAATGACTTTGATCTCCGAACATATTTCAACATGTTTAGGATTTTCATAAGGATCTTTCCGTTTAAATTTCATCTCACTCGGAGGATTTTTGAAAAAAAATGACCTTTGACCTCTTTAATGACCTTTGGATCTCGAAAAATTTCAACAATTGTTTAGGATGTCATAAGGATCATGTCAGAAAAATTTCAGCTCAATCGTAGCATTTTGAAAGTTTGACCTTTGACCCTTGAATGACCCTCCATTACTTGTATGGAATTTATAAACATGCAACCAGTACAGTAGCAGCACCAGCTACAATCAGAAGACCTATGTCCGTTTTGGTCTTTTTCACATTTTCCCTCATTTTTTATTTATTTTTACAATTAATAACAGAGTGGTAATCTATTATAACCATGCACGCTACAAAATCAACGTTTATATTCTTTTTGTTTTATTTCGCATTTTTCCTTTCTTGACTAAGGAGAAAAATATAGAGCCGCCATACATAAGCCCTCTAATTAAACCTTCCCCGGGAAATGTAATCGCACTGAAGTACGATTTTTTTGCATTCATCAATCGAGTAAAAAAGATTTTATTTTGCTTTTTTACGTGATTTGCAGGACTCGCCCAGAAACAATAAATACTTTAAATGGGCGGTTTTCAAAACAACCCAAGGTTGACTTGACCGGAAGAATTGAAAGGGAGCGCTGCAATTAAAATAAAATCCCCTCACTAACGTACAGGACTATATTATAGGTGAACAGAGTTTGTGACTCTCCATACCTGTACGTTTAGAAAACAATTCCTAATATCTCCTTTATCGCTTGTTAATCCTCATTAAGTGATTTAACCTTTTTCCTTCGAAATGAATGTAAGGCTTGCCAGCTAAAGAAATCTGGCTCTTGCAGACCGGTTAGAGTTGCATTCATTACTGGCTTAATACCGGCGAGCTATGCGAGCAGAAAACCGAACCCCCCTTACCCTATTTTTGCCAAAAAATTCCCCCTATCTCTGCCCCCGTGACCTTGTAACACTATCTGTGTACACCCAATATGAAGGATTATTCAGGGGTCCCTTATGACCCATTTTGGGTGTTTATCAGTCTCTTGAATTGCGGGAGAAGAGGTTTTCTATATTTGCACCAAAAAATTATTTTATCTCAATCACCTGAACCCAAATCTGTGTACACCTATTTGAGACTGGGTCAGTGGTCCTTATGGATTGAATTTGGCTTAAAAATGGCTCAAGCTTTTGGCCTATAAGCATTTTAAGCTTCAGGCGACGGACGTGTTGCCAGAGAAGAAGAAGAAGAATAAGAATAAAAGAATAAGAATGGAAGAAGAAACAGACCAAATAACAATAACCGCCGTGCTACGCCACGGCTGGTTAAGAAGAAGGAAGAAGAAGACGAAGAAGAAAAACAGACCAACTACAAATCCCGTGGCACACCGTGCCTACGCACATCGGCTGGTAAACAGACCAAACTAGACATATATTGTCCTTTGAAAGGACCGTGTATATCATTCTTAAATGTATTTCATGTTGTTGAAATAATTGCACTTGAATTGTACCCCAATCTTTTTACTCGCCATCTAACAGGATTTGTTAACATACTGTCCCAATTGTAATATTTTATACTCATCAGAGATTCGAACTAGATCTGGAAACATATCTGAACACAGTTAGGTATTGATCTTTGACTTAAACGACCTTTGATCTCAGAAAATATTTTAGACCTATTTAGAATGTCATAAGGATCATTTCAGTCAATTTCAGCTAATCAGAGAATTTTTGGAATGTGACCTTTGACCTCTTAATGACCTTTGAGCTCGAAAAATATTTTCAGCATATTTAGAATGTCATAAGGATCATTTCACAGGTCAAATTTCCGCTCGATCAGATCATTTAGAAAATTTTACCTGTGACTGTTTTAATGACCTTTGACTCTCGGAAATTAATTTTCAACATGTTTAGATTGGGGTCCCCATAAGGATCATTTTTTTTCTGCTGTCAATTTCAGCCATCGGAGATTTTTTGATTTTGACCTTTGAACCCTTAATGACCCTTTGCCATCTCAAAATAATTCAACATGTTTAGACTGTCAGTAAAATTTCAGCTTATTCGGAACAGTTTTAAAATTTGACCTTTAACCTCTTGACCTTTGACCTCAAAATATTTTCAACATTTAGAATTTCAAATAAGATCATTAAAATCGTAATTTCAGTAAATTGACCATTTTAAAATTTGAGACCTTTGACCCCTGACTGACCTTCGCATTTACTTGTATGGAATTTATTAAAACATACATTTGTGCAAGTGCATCAATGTAGTACCTGCATATTGCAGATATCTTTTTTAAAGAATATTTTAAACTCGGCCGAAATGCCCGTTAAATGACATTTACTCGTCATTTTCATAATTCCTTTTCGAGGTGGTTTCAAAGTACACCACAACACATGAGTCACGTGTTCATAACTATGTACTCTGTAAAAGAGGTACATTTTTAGTGAAATCAGGTTATTGACCCCTTTGTGACCCCAATGACCGTTGAATCAAAATTCATTACGTAATTTTTTTAGGGGTGTCGACTACACCACATACCTGGTCACATGATCATACAATGATATCTGTAGGATAAGTAAGCGTTTTGACGTTTTGACAGGAATAAGAAGAACAAGAAGAAATAGAGACGACGACGACGACAGTCTACTGGTGTATTGACTGTTTTGTTTGTTTGTGACCGAGAGCTATCGTAACCGAAATGTGCACCCCATTCGCGATATACGAAACATGATTGCATGAATATTGCTTAGACATCCAGCAATACTTTATGTTCAAGCTTTGGTACACATAGCTCTTGTGAATTGGGGTAGGTCCGTACCAGATTAGTCCCCCCCAATAATCATGTTATTGTAAGCAATTGAAAAGACGAATCAACAGCTCGAAGGAGTTACAAGGGAACGACCTCATAATACGTAAACCCCCTCAAAAAAGAACACCGTAACATCTATTGATAAGTAAGGTTCCCCATGTCACGCAACCCATAAACCAATCCCTCACGGCGCGAGAGAGTCGCGCAAGACAGATCTATATTATCAATTGAGTGATTCTTGACAATAAGTTGATTTATCTTTTCTTCGAAGTTATGGATCTACTGTTGGACAAGAAATCCAGCTCTAGCAGACCCAAGGCTACGGAAATTGTTTCAGAGTAACCATTCAGCACAGAAACGAACCCCGCTACTCCTATTTTTGTAGCAAATTGCCCCCTACCCCTCTGCTCAGATTACCTTGAGCCACTCTCTGTGTAACAAGCCCATGTGGTGGATATTGGGTCCTGTGACGCAAATCCTGTCTGGCGTTTCTATCTCTTGAATTGCAGGAGAAGTAGGTTTGTCTAGATTTTGGACAAAAAAAATTATATTTTCTGGTTGCATACCTTGAACCCAAACTCTGTGTAACCTGCCATAGGGGCCCTGGTCTAGTTGTTCTTTCTGACAAATTTTCGACTCATCGGACGAATCGTTTGGCACTAGTAGCATTTAAGCAAGGTACAAACAAAAGAAGAAGAAGACTGACGAGAATTGTCCCTTTGAAAGGACGTGTATATAATGGCGGAAATGATTTCATGGTTGTTTTGAAAATATTGCATTGTTAAGTGATATGGGTAGCCCAAAACTTTTTACTCGCCATATAACATGATTTGTTAACATACTGTCCTAATTGTAATATGTCATACTCATCAAGATTCTGAACTACAATCTCGGAAAAAAGTTCTTCGAAACGCTTTGCATTTCCGAGTCCCCCCAGTCGTGCTTGAATTGGTGAATGACCTACGAAGTGAATTACTTTTGATTTGAGGATTGTAAAATGATGCAGACTCGGGCGCCCCTGCCCCCCCCCCCCCCCCGATCAATGTTGATACATTGTTTTTTGGCGAACTCAACAAGACTTGACACATTTTTCCCAACATTGAATGGGGGTGCGGGGAGCATTTTACATGTATAGACAGAAAAGTTCAAACATTTTTTTTCGATGACTTGTAGATCTGGAAACAGATCTGAACACAGTTGATGTAATTGATCTTGACATTACGAACCTTTGATCTCGAAAGTATTTTAAACTATTTAGAATGTCATAGGATCATTTCATCAATGTCAGCTCCAATCGGAGAATTTGGCAATTGACCTTTTGCATCTTAATAACCTTTGATCTCGAACATATTTTAGACATAGTTAGAATGTCCTAAGGATCATTTCAGATCAAATTTCAGCTCAATCAGAGCATTTAGAAAATATGACTTTAGACTGTTAATGACCTTTGACCTCGGAAATATTTTCACATGTTTTAGAATTCATCAGATCATTTTCTGTCAAATTTTCAACTCAATCGGACAAGCATTGAAAATTGACCTTGACCCTAATGACCTTTGTGACCTGCTCGAAAATATATCAACATTTTTAGAATGGCCGTAATTTCGCTTAATCGGAGCGTTTTAAAATTAAATTTGACCTTGACCTCCTTGACTTTTGACTCAAAATATTTTCAACATTTTAGAATGTCCATAAGGATCATTTCAGTAAAAATTTCAGCTCAATTTGACCATTTTTAAAAATTTGACCTTTGACCCCTGATGACCTCCATTTACTTGTCATGTAAATTTAAACAATCATTCTGTGCAAGTAGCATCAATGTAGTACCTTGTCATAGGGCAGATATGATTTTTTAAAGATATTTAACACCTCGGCCGGAAATGCCCCCTTAAAATGACATTTAAATCGTCATTTCATTAAGTAACTTTGGAGGGGTTCAAAGTACACCACACCATGAAGGTCACTGTTTCATACTAATGTAATCTGTAAGGGGTAGCATTTTTAGTGAAATCATGTTATGACCCTGTGACCCCATAGACCGTTTGATCAAAATTATTAAGTAATTTTTTGTAGGGGTGTCAACTACAAAACAAAAACTACCCACAACATGGTCCCATATCCATACAATGATATCTGTAGGAGAAGTAGGGTTTTTTGACGTTTTGACGGAAGAAGAAGAAAAACGACGACACAGTCGATTTGTCATGACGGTTTTGTTTTTTTGACCGAGAGCTATCATAACGAAATGTGTACCCATTCGCGATATGCGAAACTGATGTTGCATGAATGCATTGATAAGACAAGCAATACTTTAATGTTCCCGCTTTTGTACAACACATCTCTTGTGAATTGGGGTATGGTCGTGCCAGATTAGTCCATAATCCTTTGATTGTAAACAATTGAAAGACGACTCCACAGCTCGAAGGAGTTACAAAGGGAAACGATCCGAATATACGTAACTCCCTAAACAGAAACACAGTAACATCTATCGATAAAGGAAGGTTCCCATGGTCACGGCAACTCCATAAACCAATCTAAGAGAAGTCGCGCAAACCGATCTATATATCAATTGTGATTCTTGACATAAGTTGATTTACTCTTTTCTTCGAAGTTAATTAATGCGAGCTACTGTTGGACGTAGAAATCCTAAGGCTCTTACAGACCCAAGGCTACAGGAATGGGGTCGGGTTAACCATTCAAGCAACCGATACGAACCCCCCCCCCTACCCTATTTTTGTACAATTGCCCCCACCTCTTTCTCAGATGACCTTGGAGCCACTATCTGTGTACATGCCATGTGGGGGATAATGGGGATCCTTGTGACGCAATCTGTGCGTTTCTCGCTCTTAAATGGCAGTAGAAGTAGGGTTGTTTTTCTAGATTTTGGACAAAAATTATATTTCTCTTGACATGACCTTGAACCAAAATCTGTGAACCTGCCATAGGGGCCCTGGTCTAGTGGTTCTTCTGACCAATTTTCGACTCATCGGACTACCGTTCGGCACTAGAAGCATTTTTAAGCAAGTACAAACACAGAGAATAAGAATAGCCATAGAAACTGCCCTTGGAAAAGACGAGTATATCATGCGGATAGGTATTTCATGTTGTTTGAAAATATTGCATTTTGAAATACTGTACCACATCTTTGATTTGACCTGTAGCAATATTTGTTAATTGTTCAATTTTCAAGATTTAGATTTATAAAGTTTCTAAGGACTGATTTTTGTTGTTTGTTTTGTCACCGAGACATGCTTTACAAATAACACTTAGAAACCATTCCCGTACTGATGTGCGGAACTCAGGTGCATGGATGCATAGCTTAGACAACAATACATTTGTTCACGCTTTAGTACACACATCTAAAAATTAAATTTTCGCGTTGTCGTCCGTTTGAACGGTGTGTTTGTTTGAACGCCAAGAACTCGGCATAATCTTTTAATGCCCACTTGAAGGACGACTAGCGACTTGCAAAGGAGCGAAGCGAATAATTATTTTATAAACCCCTTAGAAGGAAACGCACAGCAACATCTCTTGGAACGTGGAATTTCATGTCAAGGTAACTTAAGAAACCAATCCATAACGGCTTACAGATAAGTCGTACGACAGATCAATAATATCAATTGTGATTCCCGACAATAATTGGATTGAATCTTTTCTTCGAAGTTATGCGAGCTATTATGGACAATAGAAATCCTGGCTCTGCAGAACCAAGGCACGTAATTGCACGAGAGTATCAATCGAGCACATATGACCCCCCTAACCCTATTTTGTACAAAATGACCCCATCTCTTGCTCAGACGACCTTGATCCATTCTATCTGTGACAACCATTGGGGGATAGATTTGGGTCCTGTGACGCAATCTGGCGTTTCTAGCTCTTGAATTGCATGAGAAGTAGGGGTTTTCTTTCCTAATTTTGGACAAAAAATTATATTCTCTTGACATGACCTTGAACCCAAATCTGTGTACATGCCATAGGGGCCTTGGTCTATTATTTCTCTACCATTTTC